>BGPR01010362.1:32743-52818 GCA_013235015.1 Araneus ventricosus | reverse complement strand
GTATATTGACACAACAAGTAGCTTCCAGTATTCTCTAATTTGATTTGCCAGAGATCATGAACTTCATGACATCATTAACTACAGTGTGTCTGTAAAGTCAAAGTGGGTTTAAAATTCCTATAGTTCCCAAACAAAACAGAGTACAGCTATAATGCTTTCATTGCCTTAAAGAACATCTCAAACATTTTCGGAAATATGGAGAAGTCTCGTGATGAGCGAGAAGGTAATCACGTGAGGTCGTCGTGACGTCATTCGACTTCTTACTTCCCTCCCCGAACGAAGAAATCGAACCACTTCTTCGTTCAGTCAAGAATCAGCCAGTTAGCAATCTCACTTAACTTAACACCACAGCATACCCCGAACTCGGAGCCAGAACGGCTCCCTGTCGGTTAGTTGGGTTGGCGTGAAACTTTATTGAACCAGCGGGAGTGGCCTCCCCGAAACTTTCTCGCATACGACCAGTAATGTGGGGTGGGTAAACACCCAGTGGGTAGGTAAATATTCTTGGAGTATTTATTTACCTAAGACCTGGCTATTTTGAGAAAAAAATTATGAATGGTGATTTACAATGAAACATATCAAATTCATGAATTCCTGAAACTTAATATTTTGCAAAAAGAATCGCGTATGTTCTCAATTTTTATGCGCGCTGAGGTACCACAACTTTATTTAACGTTTTTGAGAACGAAGTCTTACTACAGATAGCACGCAAGATTTCACCATACCTTCTATCTGGAGAATGTTAGAACGAAGTTTCGATTCAGGGGATTGCCATAATTTCCGAAGCGCGTGTTTGCGGCTCGCTACAATTTCCTTCGTAGACCGCCAAGGTCAAGCGCCAACCATACTAACTTGATTAAAATAAGCGAAGCGCTCGCCAACACTCAGTCGCAATGTGCATTTTGAACTAAATATGCAATTTGAACACATGTTTTTTAACCGATTGAGATGAAAATTGGACACAGATCTATAATTAATGTTAGCATCCGTGATATAAAGTTTTATTTATCTAAGCTAAAGGGCTTATGAGATATAATTTTTACAAGTATGCGATTATGCAGACCGACAGACGGTCAACCCTTTGACGGATTTGGCCCAAAATTTTATACGGACATACATTCATGACGATGAAACTGTGTACCAAATTCTATCTATCTAGCTCTTCAATTCTTTGAGCTATAGAGTTCACATGAACGCGGACAGACAGACTTCCCGTAAACGGATTTTGTCCAAAATTTGTTAGAAACCTACAACTTATGTTTAAAGACCACATGCCAAATTTCATCCCCGTAGCTTTAATAGTTTTCGAGTTATCGTGTTCACAGACAAACATAATTCCAGAATTGTGTTTTTAGGACTCAGGGAGGTCTAAAACGTGGAGATTCGTCAAAATCTCGAGTTCGACTTTTCTGACGATTACAGTGCTTTCTCTTTGTATATACTTTGTATTCGAGAAAGTGAAAAGAGGACACTTAGAACAAAAAGGAATATAATAGTTAGTAATATAATTGTTAGTTCTTTCCAGTCTTTGTGTTGTTGACTTTGAGAGGTTGGAGCCTTATGTATGGGAGAAAAGAGAAGTTGAGTACCCGGGGTTAATTGAGTCTGTGGTTAGTTGTGGTCACCATCTTTTGGAAAAAGAGTGTTTCGTTTCCCTCGATGAAGTGAATGGGTTTTTTTTATTTTTTCCGAAATATATTTTCTTTTAGAAATATAATTTTTTTTTACCTTTGACTTTGTCTTAGAAAAAAGTTGATTGAAAGAGTTTTTAAATAAAGATGACAATTTTTAACGATAAAACGTGTCGCTTAAGATACCTATTAAAGGACGATATGGAAAATGCAGATGTGAAAAGTGAACTATTTAAAAATTAGATTTCCTATGCATTTATTTTTATGAGTACATTTGGACTAAAAAATAAGTATATTTTATTAAAAAGCTAGAATTCAGTTCTTGAATTGGAACTCCCCTGTCTCCATTTTTTATGCACTTATTTTTAATCACTTTCTTTCAGAGTTACTGCAAGCGTGAATGTTCATAAAAATGAGTATTTTGCTCAATTTTAAACACTGTTTTCTTCAATATGGTATATATGAATATTCTATCACGTATTTTTAAATTCCCCGTCGCTTTATTGAGATACCTTTATCCGAAGGCCATTAAAAATTCAGAAGCATTTGAAATTATATAGTTTTTGTCTTGAAGTGATTAGTAGAATAAAGAAAACAATTTTATACTCTGATTCAATAACAATTCATTTAGATATTATAATAAACTTATAATATTTAATATGGAATCTGAATAATTTAGGTATGAACTCATTCAATGAGTTCAGTTTGTACTTGGATAAGCTTATTTACTGTGGCTAAGCTACCATGATATATATATTGTTACGAACATGGAAAGTCGCCTACCAGCAACGTGAATCATATGGTTGGGAAGAGAGTTTTACATGGGATACTGGCAGCAGCCGGGCCTGGACCCCTGACCTTGGTTACAAACTTGGCGACAAATTTGGCGACCTTGGCAACAAATCGATGTTTCCAGAAAATGTGACATTTTCTAAAGATCTCTATTAGGAAAGAAAATACACTGGAATGTACGAGAAAACTCCATGTGACGTCACGGCCTGTCGGGGAGAGTATATAAAGGTAGGTGTTGGATCAGGGAGGAGTGTTGTCGATCCACTGGAACGACTTTGGAGTTTCGTCTGCAGTACGAGCTAGAAAGCTGGTGAGCTGAGCGCTATTGAAAGTCCTTTTATTGTCGTTATTAATGATTTGCTGACTGTGTTGCTGAATCTCGAAGTGCTGAACTGTTATTACCTGTGAATTGTTGTCTGTTTACGTTGCTAATCTGTGCGAGATCTATTGTCTCCTGTTACCTGTGCTACGCGGTTTCCTGCATATCTGCGAATAAACCTTCATTCTCCAATATCCTGCGTGTTCGACTGTTTACACCGTACATCCACAGAAAGATTTTTGGAACGATATTTACTTTTTGTCTTCAAATTGCAGTCTGTAACATTTTATTATTGAAATAACTTTAACTCAATGAATTAGATCTCGCTAAGGAAGAGATATTTTATAGTAAAATAAATCTAGTTTCCTTTTACACATTTTATTCACCCCATTGGTTTATGCTGAATTTGCATCCTTTGATTACTACAATCCAACACTTCTTAACATGTCTATACTGCAAAAGAGAGACGACAGCATCTGGCCATGTTTTTCAGATTGACTTTGACCATTAGCCAGATTTTAGCCAAGGAATTATCATAATGAAATAAAACACTATAAATTAGAACACCTGCAAATCTACTGCTGAAAATATAGCTATTGGATAATTAAAATGTCGTTTCGTTTCTTAACACTCTGACTCCTAAGCCGGCCGTAACCGGCCATGTAACTTCTATACTAGTGGGGCGGATTTCGGCCGGTTACTGTTCCGAAAAGGGGAGAAGGCAGTTGGGCGAGTTGTCATTAAAGGGACCTTTAGGGGAGAGATGAAAGGCCTGTCATTCATATCTCCCACCACCAGTAGTGATGAGAAAAAGGGGAACGGGGCGGACGAATCCATTTCACAGATCAATTAGTAAGCAAACCTCCGTATACAACTGTACTCAGATTTTGAGAACTCTTATTAGTCAGAGGGTTAAATGTTCAGTAAACTCTAAATCAGGGAAAAGGCGATAGGTGACCATTCATTCGCCGTATTATCCTATAGCCCCATTCTTGTATAATACAGATATTCTGTTTTTCCCTAATAATTCCACCGACAATTGATAGAAACAGTCGATGAAAGTAACAAGTCATACAAATTTTCATCCATAATGTTCAACTCTTCCCTAACCGACCAAAAACAGTCCGCACAATGTGACATCTGATTCGCTTGTCACCTTAACGGTTATTCTGACAAATGTGTTGACGTTTTGTCGACTTAACTATTATTAATCAGTACTCAAATTCGGACAAAAATAGCTAATTTTATCTTCTTACTATATAGTAACTTCAACATGGAATTTAAATTATTAACAGATTTTAACAAAAGTTATGTTTGGCGTAATGCAAGCTTCTCACAGAAAAATTTCCCAATTATTATTTTGAATCCATTTCGAGTAAAGTCCTTAGCCCTTGAAGAAATGGACTAGAATGGATTCCTTGTTTGTTTTTTGTTTTTTCCGATTACCTCTGAGTTTATCTTTTTTTTTGGCTTTCTTTGTGTGATATTGATTTCCAGATTTTTTGATACCCAGATCTCAATACCTTTCTTCAGAAACGGCAAAGATTTTTGCGGACGAAACTCTTTAATTTCTCGCCGTCGGGGGCGGGGGCAATGTCGACACCCTGCGATGTACGCATATCACGGATTCGAATTTTGCAAGCCAAATGGCACAATGAATTCTTTGCACAGTCCGCATCATGCAATTGTATTAAATTGTATGATAATGAAATTAGTGTCACTGAAAAGATTATTTCTTAAATATCAATGTATAGCAAAAATAGTTTTGGGGCGATAATGTTTAGGAGTTATTGAGGGAAACTGTTAACATTTCGATTAATTTTTAATTTATGATAAATTTAATACAATTTTTTTGAAAATCTCTTTATTAGTGAGAGCACTCTCGCTAAAAATGTGAATACGTGCCAAATGTGGTAGCTCTATTTCCAACTGTCTACCATGTACAGTGCAATATATTCTTTTCTCATAGTCTTACACTTTACGAATTCTAACTAATTCATTAATTGTAAATGGAAAGATTTGCCTTTAAGAATGCGTGCACTTAATTTGAAGTATACTTTATTAAATTAAATTAAGGTATTGATATCTTATCTTAATCTCAAAAAAAAAGAAAAAGAAAATGAATTATGCTTTATATCAGGACAAATGGCGTTAATCGAAATAAGATTTTACTAACCACCTTCAAGGTTAAAGTTATCGCGAAAATAAATATATAATTCAATTTTATAATTATTTTCATATAATATAATTACCAAATGATTAAATCAGTTGTATTTTATCACACATTCGAAATTAATTTATAAGTAGCAAAGCTAAGTGCTAAGATTTTTAGAAAAAACCTTTCTTTGTAAAAGACGTAACCAGTATGTTCTTCGGCCAATCAGAATAATTTTTCCTTCTCCAATTACACTTCTTAATTTGAAAAATAAAAACAGAAGAATCCACTTCAAATTATATGTATCTCTAATTAATTATAATAACCATTTCCGTATGTACCAGCAAAAGGAAAAGAAAGGCAATTATTGCCCGAGGAGTTGTTATAAATCATAATTCCTTTTCCCCGAGACGTTTTTAATGTCGAAAAAATTGAGAAATGCCCTCATTAGGAAAAATCAACTAAAATAAATAAAATAAATCATTAGTACATTGTAGATCCTGCAGGCTATCCCTTCCCCTTATATATATATATCAATGTCATGAAAATCAATCAATGTTGAAATTAAATGGAAACAACATTGATCGATTTTCATGACATTGATATTTTCCACAAATCTTCTTGGATTGCAGCATTATTGGGCATTCGTTGCATTTGTGTTTTTTATTATCTTCTCCTTTTGTTTATTTTCTCCCTATAAGAACTCTCGGCATTTTCTTTCCGCATATTTTTTTCCTTGACATTTTGTGAATTATGAATGTTTATGTTATATATATATATATATATTTTAAATGTCTTTTATAAATGTGTCATTTTTTCTATGTTTTAACTATATTTTCTGTAAATACTCGTACCTGTTTACTAGCCACAACTGTGTTGTATGTTTATTTTTGATTTGTTGTTTGGTACCGTTCTAATTTGTGGCTTCCGATATTCTTTTCATTTTTCTTCTTATTATTATTTTCTTTCTTATTATTATTTTTACCGTTTTAATGTTATTTAGTTATTATTCAAGAAATCGTGTATTGGACAGTTTGAAATTATGTATAGGAAAATTTGAAACAGTGATAAGTAATTGTGTATAGGTTGATTTAGCCTTTTTCTTGTGATGCAGTGTGTTGCATGTTTAGGTTTTAATTTGTGTATATTTCCTGTATATACATATTTCTGAGCTTTCTTTTTTTCCTCTTTATTTTTTTTTATGATTGTACAGTGAAACTGCTATGAGAGACCACCTCTATTAAGCGACCTCCTCCTCCAACGACCAATATTTAAAGGCACCAACTTTTTACCCTATATACTTAATGTTAAAAAGTCCTCTAGGAGAGACCAGACAACCCTCTATAAGCGACCGGTCCCTTGTCCGAAAATTTTCTTGCCTTTTCCCGCAAAAAAATTCACATTCCAAACCGGTCGGTCGACCTTGACTTATTGTTTGGCGCCCAGAACTGGACAATAAGTGCAAGGAGGGGACTGCAAGTGAAAAGTCGCGTTGCTGATAATCTCTCATTGGTTATCGCGTATAGAGGAAGAATGACAGTACAGATCGGTTGCAATTCTTGTATAGGCTAGAGCTTTAACCCTTCAACCGGCTGAAACGTAGAAAGTCGCTCCCTGATGACTGGTCTAAAACCGGCTCCGTCGTAGAAAGTCGTTCTTCGATTTTTACTCTTAAACCGGCTCAGACGTAGAAAGTTGCTCTCTGTTTATTACCCGAAAACCGGCTCCGAAACATTTGCGTTCACCATTTAGCTACAGAGAGGCCGTTTTCAAAGCATTCAGCTGAAATATTTTTGCCGTTCAAAGGGTTAAACACGTCTAAGAAACGAGTCATTTTAACGTTGGAGCATTCAAGTGATCGAGTCACACAAAAAGGAAATTCGGAGAGGAAGTTGGCTGAAATTTTTAGTTGTTGGAAAACCCAAATCAATAAAATTTTGAAAGACAAAATTACGATTCGTAAAGAATGGGAAAACTTCAAGTTTCGGGGTGTAAAGAGAATGCGTATCTCTATATAAACACTCTTTTTTCAGATATAAAAAATAAATTAGAGAGAGAGGTACTGTCGCAAAAAGAAATTAAAAAAAAAATCCGAAATTTCTTCATATTTTAAGAAAGTTTAAATTTTAAAAAATACGTATGTAGTTGTGCTTATATAATGCAGCAGTTTTCAATAAATAACGCAAACAATTGTTTATCGTGTTTTTTTAATTTATAAAATTTGCAAATTTGCTACACTATTTTTGGGTTAATTCTTTTGGCAATCTATTATTGATACTTCTTTGAGCGACCACCTCTCTTAACGACCGTTTTTTCGTGGAACGAAGGGTGGTCGCTCTAGGGAAGTTTTACTGTATTTTAATTTATGTTATTTGGTAATTAATCAAGAATTTGTGTTTAGGAAAGTTTGAAAGTGCGTATAGGAATTTCAAATTGTGAGAAATTGTATTGGTTAATTTGACTTTTTTTCCTATGAAGCAGTGTACTTTGTGAAGAAATTTTGTACTCGAATTTGCTGGCGTTCTTCGGAATAGTCAGTGGCTCGGTATTTGTATCTCATTAAGGACAGGTCAACTTACTAGTCTTATTAGGTCAACTTAATAGTTCTAGC
Source organism: Araneus ventricosus (assembly GCA_013235015.1). Taxonomy (NCBI): domain Eukaryota; kingdom Metazoa; phylum Arthropoda; class Arachnida; order Araneae; family Araneidae; genus Araneus; species Araneus ventricosus. The sequence goes on along the minus strand of BGPR01010362.1, from coordinate 45,310 downwards.
TATTATTACCTTGGTACATTTATTAGGAAGTGTAAAGTAAGAAAATGCAAGCAGTTAATGGATTCTAGCTGATAATTCGCACTAACTGTGTTTCATCTTAATGATACTCATAAAGGAGTTTGAAAAATACTCAGAGCAATACAAGGCTCGTTGTCGACCAAATCTAATATTGATTACACGCTTTCAGAATTCAGTATTGATGATTGATTAATTAAGATCAGTGTGTTAATATCTTTCATCTAGATAAAATAAAGCAAATATTAAAAATGTAGACATTTTTCAAATCTGTATTTATATTTTTATTCAGTGGCGTGCGGTGTCTCTAATCTACTGTAGCAATCGCGGGCTTTCAGAATACATAAATACCCACAATATTATTCATCAAACTTGACAAATATATAATAATGAAAAGTTGCAGAATGTTGACATCTTGGAAAGTTTTTAATGTGTAGTGATAAAAAAGTAATTTTAATTAAAAACAAGTAGTTAATTAACACACTGATCTTAATTCCACTACTTATATCATTCATCAAACTTTTCAAATATATAAAAGTGAAAAGTTGCAGAATTTTGACATCTTGGAAAGTTTTTAATGTGCAGTGACAGAAAAGTAATTTTATTAAAAAAACAAGTAGTAAAGTTTTTTGCATTTTATTTACCTTCAAAAACAACATAATAAACTTTTTATGAAATAATATTTAAAATAATAATAAAAAACATCTTAGAAATTGTGTCGGCAGTCCAATTTAGGATTTCCCAAAATGGACCACAGATTATCCAGATTAGACAACCAATTTTTTCAGCACAATTAAAGCAAAAATATTTTTTATTCTCTAATTACCTCCAGCACACAATATGTGCTACCAAATATGATATTTTATGCACTATTTCAGTTCTTCTTCGTTTGTTTCCTATGATACGAAGTTACGTAAACTTCAATTTTGTTCTTGTTGAACTAGCATTAGATGTCATTTGATGTCCATTTATGGCTTCTATTATAATTGCTTTGGATTATTCTCTTCCAATTTATGAGGAATATGAGTGATTATAACTACTTTTTGGGTTATTCCTCTGGTTCAAGAAATAGTACCTATTGTTTTAAGGTATCCGAACACGTTCGAAAGTCGATTTTCGACCAAAATTCCATTTCTTTAATTTTTGATGCTTTCGATAGTTCATTCATTTACCTTTCTAAAACATATTTACTTTTGTCGGTACGTTAATTAGAAGATGAGATATTAATTGTTTTATAACAAACCGAAAACCGGAAGTGGGCGTTTAATTAGCCGAAAGTTGTCATTTAAAGGGACAGAAACCTGTCAAAAACTCTTTTAAACTCCTTTTATGCAAGCTAATATGATGTCAGCATATTTTTAGGAATTTTTTTAAAGTTTAGATACATAATTTGAGCGCGTGGAAAAGCTAAAATTTGATTTTTCTCAAAATTAGGTTTTATGCATATTTTTCAAACTTCAAACATGATAACTCAAGATATTATCATTCGATTGTTCTGAAATTTTGTGAACACTTTCTTCAAATGTTTCTCTAGTGAATGACTAGAATAATGTATATTGTAACAATATTTTTTAAATTATGGTCTTTTATTTGAAAAATGACATAGAAAATTTGCTGAAAACCTTATAATGATTGTTCGATTAGCTCTAAAATATTTATTTATCCGAAGAATGTTAAGATTCTAGTACAAGCACTAGTCCATAGTATGTAGTTTATTTTAGTGTTAGTTTTATTTGAATTATTACAAAAGTTTGACCTGTAGCATGTTTGAAGTTTTGGGAAATTTCCTCTAAAAAGCAGCAGAAATTCAAGAATTTTGTAAATTTATAATAATTTATACTCAAAAATCATACTCTAATATTAATCTTTATTAAATTCGAATCTAAAAAACATATTTTGGTGTTTCTATTTCACAATTTAAGAAAAAAGTGCTCCGAACGTGTTCGGATTCCTTAAAAGCTCCAATTTAGGTAACTGTTTGCGATCCAATCTAGTAAATTTTTGGTCAACAGCAAAAAAATAAAAAAAATCCCTAATCTTTTTAAAAATCTATTTCAATAAATTATTACAAAAAATTGTAGACAAACAAGTTTCGTATCCGAGGATATAATAACATATTTTTCCGTTACTTACTTTAGCGAAAACACGATAACTCAAAAACTATGAGAGTTACGGGGATGAAATTTGGTATCCGGTCTATACACATAATTTGTAGGTTTCTATTAAATTTGGACAAAATCTGTCCACTGGAAGTCTGTCTGTCCGCGTTGATGTGGACACTATAACTCAAAGGCTTGAATAGCTAGATAGATAGAATTTGGTACACAATTTTATCATCAGGAATGTAGGTACATATAAGATTTTGGGACAAATCCGTCAAAGGATTGACTGTCTGTCCGTCTGTATAATCGCATACTTCCGAAGGCAATATCTTATAAAAGAAATGACTTAGATAAATGCAATTTCGTATGTAGTCTTGCAACTCTAATTGTAGATTCGTGTCCTATTTTCGTTTAAATCGGTTTAAAAATAAGTCTTTGAAATTGCCTATTCGGTTTTTTCCACATTCTACGACGCAAAAAAAGGCACGAACACTGGAGAGTTTTCCCCCCCTTAGAGAATACCGCACTTTTTTGGTGCGCGGCGTATACAACGCCTTCGCTTTGTGTACTTCGTATACGAGAAAGTAGCCACCGGGAGTGGTCTCCCGGAAACTTTCTCGCATACGAAGTACACAAAGAGAAAGTATTGTAATCATAGAAGAAATTCGAACTCGAGATTTTGACGAATCTCCACGTTTTAGATCTCCCTGAGTCCGAAAAACACAACTTTGGAATTATGTCTGTCTGTCTGTGAACACGATAACTCAAAAACTATTAGAGCTACAGAGATGAAATTTGGTATGTGATCTTGACACATAATTTGTAGGTTTCTATTAAATTTTGGACAAAATCCGTCTACGAAAAGTCTGTCTGTCTGGCTGTCCACGTTCATGTGGGCACTATAACTAAAAAACTTGAATAGCTAGATGGATAAAATTTGGTGCACAGTTTTATCATCATGAATGCAGGTCCGTATCAAATTTTGGACCAAATCCGTCGATGGGCTGATGGTCTGTCGGTTTGTATAATCGCATATTTTTAATCGCAATAATTTCTTAACAAAATTACTTAGATAAATGAAATTTAGTATACGGCCTTCATACCTTAATTGTAGATTTGTGTCCAGTTTCTGTTTCAATCGGTTATGAAAAAAGGCGTTCGAATTGCTTATTCAAATTTCTTACTTAAGCGCATTATTTCCGTCTTGGCGAGCGTGACCTTGACGCGCGCTGAAGGAAACAATTGGATAAACATTGCATTCTGTGTTACAGCAAATTCTAATTTTTTATCGACGACGGGAAAGGTAGGTAGCCATAATTGCCAAGCATTGATGCGTAACGTTCAGATGCTAAATAAATAAATCACGAATAGAGGGGGTACGTATTTAGCTTCTTTTACTCTGATAAAAAAAATCAATATTGCTTAAGCAATCTTATAAAATGAATACGTGGAATAATAAAAAAAGATGCGAGTCTAACCCTTTTTAGCCCAGTCACATTTTAAAGCTGATTTTACTTTCTTAATTATATCATTTTCTTCTTTCACAGAATTATAAAATTGGCCGCAAGTCATTTCAAAATTGTAATGACACAGAGTCATACTGTAATGACACAGAATGACACTAGGAAGAAACCGGAACAAATAATGATGAAGGACTGATTAGTGAAATACGGTGACAGTCCCGTATATATGGGACTTATGGCTACCCTAGGGAGAGGGAAAATTACGAGAAAGTTTAGGGGAGACCACTGGTTTATATCGCGCTGAATATGTACTGGGAAGTTAAATTACAACGAACGGCGGCTGAATACGAAATCCGTTCTGCCGTTCATCCCATAGCGACAAAGCAAACGCGATCGCTCTTCTGAGAGTTCTCGAGAGTACAGAAATTGCAACACACAACTAGACAATACAGCGTCTGAGAAAACAACTTGCTTACTGAAGCACTGCTTCACTTACTCCGGTTGAATACACGCCATTGTAATTTTATTTAATTTCATTAAGTTCCAAAATCAGTTAATGCGTCAAATATGTATAAATAACGGTAAATGTTCAAAAATTGATTAAATATTTTTGCTTCCTTGTATGAAATTTGTAGGATCTTTCAATAGGAATTTGGGGCCGCGGTTGTGCAAAGCGTTAAGGTCTCGGGCCGGAGGGATCCAAGTTCGAAACCCAATTCCACTGAACATCCGCCGTGTATGTGGGCCTTCTGGAAGTTAAGCATTGAATATCTAAAAAGACAAAAAAATAATAGAAGCAATTCAATTGGTGTGCGCAATTGGTGCAATTGTCTATAACGATAACCTGACTATAAACATATTTTCTAGGTCCCTACAATATCGTTATAGACAGGTTTTACTGTATATACAAATAAATAGCGGATTTTTTTATGAATTCCTATTAAGATTAGTGTAGTTATATTATCGTCCCGTTTTAAAGCAACACGAAAGCTAGTTTGGAACGAACCTCGAAATTTTAAACCGCGGTCAGATGAAGAGGACGACATCTGAGCTGTCACCCCGTTTCCATACTTCCGCTCCACACCAGAGGGAGAACGTTTGGCCCTCCTACGTATGAGTTAACTTGCAGAATAAAAAAATATTAAAAAAGGGGATTATAAATGTGGAAGGGTAAAAAATAATAGTAGACAACGACAAGAAGTAAGAATCTGGTGAATGACTTCATCAGAGGCCAGACATTCATGCAGATTCAAAAATGGAATAGGTTTTCTGTAGAGGAAAAATACTTTAAGGTCTGATATTTAATATCCTCTTTTGACCTGAACTTAAACCGGGATGTATTGGAAAGAAAAACATTTATCCACAAAGAAGAAATTAAAGACAATCTTCTGAACAAAGTTTGAAAAGAAGGGTTTAAAATCTTACCTCTTATAACATATGGGGAACAAAGGGGGACGCTTTACCATACGTGTGTTACAATGCAAACAATGCAAATAGATGCGTGCACGTATCTCCATTTAGTGACGGAAACACTAACAAAGGATTTGAAATTTTTTTTGTAAATTTTTTCCTAAAGATTTTTTAGCGTTTTTATTATTTTTTAAATTTTATTTTTGATTTTTTATATAACATTTTTTTGACATTTTTATGCATTTTTATAATTTTAATTACAATTATAAAAACTACAATTATAAAAATTACAATTATAAAAATTTTAACTACAATGCCTTGTTTGCATTGTAACACACGTATGGTAAAGCGTCCCCCTTTGTTTCCCATATGTTATAAGAGGTAAGATTTTAATTCCTTCTTTTCAAACTTTGTTCAGAAGATTGTCTTTAATTTCTTCTTTGTGGATAAATGTTTTTCTTTCCAATACATCCCGGTTTAGGTTCAGGCCAAAAGAGGATATTAAATATCAGACCTTAAAGTCTTTTTCCTCTACAGAAAACCTATTCCATTTTTGAATCTGCATGAATGTCTGGCCTCTGATGAAGTCATTCACCAGATTCTTACTTCTTGTCGTTGTCTACTATTATTTTTTACCCTTCCACATTTATAATCCCCTTTTTTAATATTTTTTTATTCTGCATGTTAACTCATACGTAGGGGGGCCAAACCTTCTCCATCTGGCGTGGAGCGGAAGTATGGAAACGGGGTGACAGCTCAGATGTCGTCCTCTTCATCTGACCGCGGTTTAAAATTTCGAGGTTCGTTCCAAACTAGCCTTCGTGTTGCTTTAAAACGGGATGATAATATAACTACACTAAACTTAATAGGAATTCATAAAAAATCGGCTATTTATTTGTATATACAGTAAAACCTGTCTATAGCGATATTATAGGGATCTAGAAAATATGTTTATAGACAGGTTATCGTTATAGACAGTCTGAGGGTCCAATTTTTATGTGCTTTCGGCATTTATTAATATACTAGCATATTCTATTGCGCTTATTGATTCATCTTACAAATAATCGCGAATATAAAAGTGTATTTTATAAACATATCAAATATACAATTTTATATCCCAAATCTTTTAAGACCTTCAAAATGTGAATTTTAGTAGAAAACGTTTTCAGCATCGTCATTTACAGCACCTTTAAATCGCTTTCGTTTGCTATCACTTTACTAGCATCTCCAATGTTTTTCTTTTTTTTCAAGAATATAGCTATCATCGAACGCAAAATTCCTTACTTTTTAGCAACATCAACTTCATAGGTTCTAGATCGATTTCCGAAATTATTTCCCAGATAGCACGCACACTTGAAACAAGTGGGATTTTTCATGATATTAGCTTCTCATGACAAACTTGATGCGGCAACTTTGCAGCAAACTAGCTGCAAAGTAACAAAGCATAATCGACCAACCCACTTGCAAAATAAGTTTGCTGTGAAGTTGTTATGACAAACTTCACACCACGATTGCGAAACAAGTTTGCTGCAAAGTTGGTACGTCGCACTTGCTTGATACAGTTGTATATATCCGGTTTTGATCTTTGTCGCTGTTTAAAAAACATCCGATTTTTAATAGCAACTCCTAGACCGTCCTTCTTTTTATTAATTCAATAAATCAATGAAAATTTGTAAAAAATGAACTAGTTATTTTTATTAAAATAGTTGAAAAATTCTCTGTCTTTTCACTCAATATAGAACTCGCACTTTAAAGAAAACTATATATCGCCTTTTTCTTAATGCTGAAATTTTAACGTTCATAAACAAAATTAAAACAGTCAAAAAACAGTAAATGTTTATTAAAAAAATAAGAACTTGCATTTTTTCCCATATTTTTAAAAGTAATTACTTTTGAACCCTAATTTCATCATTTATTCTACTAGCAAAACGTAGTTATTAGTGAAAATCGCTTTATCTTTGACTTCAAATCATATTCTCAACTCAAAATTTAAAAAATTAATGAAATCGAGAAAACAGTTTAAAACAAAACGTGTAGATGCACCGATCTATTAGCGCAATCTATCTTCCTCTATCAGAGTTCCGCTGGCGGAGTGGCTTAGGCGCCTGGCTATAAAATGGGTTGTCGGGGGTTTGAATCAGAGGCTTGTCTGCGTAATCTATTTTTGATATAGTTTGCAACGAATTTGACGCAACAAGCTTGCGGCGAGTTCGACTTGTGGTGACTAACTCGTTTGCAGTAACTTGTTTCAAGCTTGCACTCTTGCTGTGTCAAATTTGCTGCAAACTAAAATTGCTCTCTGGGTTGTAGCTTTTTCCAAATGCCAACAGTTTGCCACCGTGTCATCCTAGATTCAAATTGATGACACATCGGAAGTGAATTTCAAGGAACAAATGGTCAGTTCATTGTGCTAAATAGCGAATTAATAGGTTAGTGCATACCAAGAGTCGGTGCAAACAAATGGCCTAGTAGCACTAAGATATTGAACAATATTCGCAATATTGTATAATATTGTACAATATTGTACTATATCGAACAATATTCGGAATATTTTAAAATATTGTACAATATCATATAATATTATATAACACCGAGGAATATTGTACATTATCATATAATATTATATAGCATCGAACATTGTACAATATCATATAATATTATATAACATCGGACAATATTGTACAATATCATATAATATTAAATAACATCGGACAATATCGTAAAATATCATATAATATTATATAACATCGGACAATATTGTACGATATCATATAATATTATATACATCGAACAATATTGTACAATATCGCACAACATGTTGTGCTACCTGGGTATCTGAGCACATTTTAATCGCTAGCCTTCCCAACTCCTTCGGATCTCTCTGCTGCAACAGGCTCCGGTTTCTAATCCCCTCACCCTATTTCCCTGCGTTCTGACATTCTTGACAAAAATCAGAAGCAAGAAAAGACAAAAAAACTTACTTTCTGATGCAGAAAAAAGAGAAGAAGGAATACATCTTCAACCCCAAAGGTACAATTTCGAAAAATGGCGCCGGAAGACATTCAAAACAAAAAAATACTGAGGAGGAAGCCAGTGAGGTCTGATTCGCTTGCCTTCACATTACTTTTTAAAATGTTCTCTTAAGGGGACATGCGACTGTTAAACCTCGAAAATTTTCGATTTTATGAAATATATATATTATTTCCCTGTATTTTCTGAACAATTTAAAACAATCCGCGTTAAAAAATTCTCACAATTATGAAATTTATGAAGGAAAATGTATCAGCTATTCAACATAAACATTCATTATGGTCATATCTTTAAAGCGTTGTACTTCAAAATGTGTTTTGTTGATATTACTCGCACGGTATCTCAAGAACTATTGAATATTTTTACATAACATTTTTACTGAATATGTATTGTGCAACGTTCGACAAATTTAACCACATTTTTATACACATTTTCTCCAAAGAAATTTTTTCGGTGATTAGAAAAGTTGAAATTTTAACAATTTTTAACATTTTTATTTTAAATTGGTATATAAAATAGAAAATAAATTTAAATGTTAATAAAGTGAGGTTCAGTTTCTTAAACAGACTTTTTGTATTACTTAGAAACCCAAATATTGAATATAGACAAATATTTTATCCGTAACCCAGGTAGCACAGAAATATTATATAATGTTTGCACAATGTTATACAATATTAGAACACCTAGGAACACCGAATACTGTAATAAAGTATTGTATTGTATGTATCAGTATTTCCGAGATACTAAATTTTCACAAATAATATAAAAACAATGTTTATTTATAAAAATCTTCATTTTAACTCAGGATATCACTCGATTGGAGGTTTTATTACAAAAACACCACTGAAACAATTATTCTTTAAGCTGCTGAATATTATATCATACTATACAATACAATGCACATGATATTTTAATTTTTACATTAAACAGCATTGATCAATATTTTAAGGTGAAGTTATTCTCATGTCCGACAGATGGCAGCACAAAAATACCGTAGCACTTTATTATTCAGCGTTGATTCTTATTTTGAGGTGAAGTTATTCTTATGGCCGCCAGATGGCAGCATGGAAATACAATAACACTATATTATTCAATATCCAGAAATAGTATTTAAAAAATTTTTCATTTGAATAATAATGTTTACATAATCATTTTGTTTTACTGTATATAAAAGGCGGGCCGGATTCAACTAAGGAAGCTAACCATAAAACAGCTCTCACGATATGGATGAAAAAAAAATTGAGTGTTATTCTCATTGTAAAAATATGACGTGATTTTTTGTTCCGAATCTTGTATTTGATTTTCAATCAATACTGTTATTATAAATGTTCAAGGCGTCTCGTAATACATTGAAAGAGGAATAAATAAATTTCGAAATTATTTGAAAACCTTTCAAACATATTATTATAATTACTTTTAAACCTTATTGCCTTTTAATTTATTAAATTATCAAACTTAGATATAAGAGCTAAAATTGCTTCCTCTTTGACTTCTAATTTCATTTTGAACTCGAAATTGTAACGATAAAAGATAATTTAATTAAGAAAACTATTCAGATTAATTGTGAATGAACATGAAATTTCGTAGAGATCCAAACTTTGTAACTACATTTCATTATCATCATTTACGCTCCCTGATTTAAGACTAGCTGGTGCAGAGGTAAGGTTCCTGGTTAGCATGCAGAAGGCCCCGAGTTCGAAGCTCGCTGTAAGTAGAGGTGTTCTAAAAATCACAAAGTGTTACCAATAAGTTCTGCATATTGAAATTAAGTGGTTAACTTTTTTTCATGCTTCCAAAATGTATTTTTAAAATATTCACTATAATGTTATATTATATAATATAGCTAAGGAAACTTCTTTCTATCTCTCTTTTCTCTTTCTCGGACTTTCAGTATAGTACAATATTATTTAATATGGTATAATATTATACAGTATTATGTTACATTATCCAATATTATGAAAAAAACATTGTACAGTATTGAAAAAGTCTTACGTTTTACATTGTTTCAATATTGAGAAAAATATTGTACAATATTACTTTTACGAATTTTATGACATAAGACAATATCTTATGCTACGTGGGAATAATACGCGCAAGTTGACTATGTCATTTTTCTCCAAAATTAATACCCGTATTTATTACTCTCTCAAAAAATACATACCATTACGAAGATCTGAAAATGTGTGCACTATAAGAGAAAAATAAGATATTTTTCCAGAAAAAATGTGAATTTGTAAATTGCATTGTTTCAGAGATATAATGTATCGAATTTGACAGTTTTTACCCATTTTTTCGAGGTTTAAGAGTCGTATGTCCCCTTAATTATACATCACAGATCGCAAAGAAAACAATGCATTTGATATCGTTGCTACGCGCGTATGTCTATTCTCAAAGACAGGCTAAAGAGCTAACAGAGAATACGCTATGATTCCGGCGCTGCACCGATGAATGACGTAGCTCGTGTTTCTACGCGTCTTGGGGTTACTTTCTATTAGAATTCGCCAAGAACCAGAAATAGATATTTTTACTTCCTGTGCGCCAAAGTTTAGCATTCAAAGCAAAACTTTTGTAGATGAATTCTCTTTTTTTTCCTATTACATTGTTTTTAAGTGCATAATTTGAGCATTATAATTAAAGGATGTCTGAGAAATATCAATAGTAGAAACTTGACACAATATTTAAAATTGAATCCAGCAGAAGATTCTATGCAAAAAAAAAAGAATTGATTACACCAACCATGCTTTCATGTTGTCATCTTGAAATAAAGGACGCATAAAGGTTTTAGTAATTAAATGGAAATTTAATAAAAAACTTAAATATTTACATTGAATAATAAACGAATTGCAACTCAAATTCTAAATTATATATTCAGTAAAACTTTTTTTCATTCTTCTAATACGGAGTTTTGAGAAGTTAAGATATGCACATTGACTGTTTTATATTAAACAGCACAACCAAAAGCTTTATATTCTATTGTAAATATTTTTATTAGCGCGCTTATAATATTTTTAATTGCATGCAAAAATTTTTCTAACACACTATCGCACAATTGAATCCGTTAAATCTGGAGTTTAACATTTATTTTTTATAGATAAACAGATTAAGACAAACATATAAGATGCAGAAAACAATATTCTGTGTTATATGCTGGACAGCATTATATATATATATCAAAACAAACTTAGAAACACAAGACAAAAACTCAAAACAAGACAAAACTCAAGACAAAATGGCAAAAATAGACAAAAACCAAAATAAAATTGAAAAATATCATAGCGAGCCGCTCGTCAGGAAGAGAAGCTCGCTCATGATATTAATTTGTGCTTTTTTCTGCTAACGACAAACGAAATCCGTTAAAAATTGCCCTCATCCCCTCTAAAAGCACAAGACAAATAAAAATGGAAGAATATTTATATATATATATATATCAACAGTGTCTCTTTTTATTATGATATATTTTCATTTGATTTCTTTGGTTTTTTTTGCATCGCCTTCATATTTCACTTAACATATTTTTGAGTTTTATTTTGATGTATATTGTTATATATACGCACAAAAAAGAGATCATATCAATTAATAATTTCAAAAGCAGCGATATTTTAGAAGTTGCTACCATATAAAAAATGATAAAAAAAAAGAAATTAATTAACAGCAATAAATTCTGTTACATTTTCTGAATAATCATAATCACACCAGCACCAGGAGAGATTACTCGCCAAATATAAACTCCGAAGAGGCAAATAAAAAAGGCTTTTTCCCAAATGCTCCAAGGTCATTTTGGTTCCGCGTAAATTCAGACACAAGGCGGGAAAAAAAGATTTGAGAAATTAAATAACACACGTTTTGAAAATAGATTTTTAATGCAGAGAATATCGGTTATTGTTCTTTAAAGAAAAATTCTGTTCAAATATGAAATTACTTTTAAAATGCATTAGGACAATTGAGGGACTATTTCATTCGGCGGAAGAATACAATCTCTAGCTTCCACTATATTATATTCCTGAGTTGTCTTGGACTATAAAACATCGAAAAGTATTATTGTAAAATATACTTTAAAACATTTTTAAAAAATTATTATGATTAAACAAAGAAAATTGCATACGGAAATAAAATTTATATCACTGACAAAATAATTCTTTGCAATTTAGGTGGTATAAAAATTGTTTTATAAGAGAATATGCTCCGAAGTTATTGGGGAAAAAGTTGAAATTTCGATTAATTTTTAATTAAAAATCTAATGAAAGTTTTGAAAATCCATTACTTAATGTGCATTTACTCCCCAAGAAGTAATGTTCATTAAACATCGATAGTTCAGTTATCGATAGTGCAGTCGATAGTTTTCCCAACTATTGAATGAAACTATCGATACTATTGATAGTTCCTGTCGATAATTGCAGTAGATAGTTTTAAAACTATCGACTCAAAATGCACCTATCGATAGTATTGCTTGAGAGAAAACTATCGATAGTTTTGAGAAAGTTGATACTATCGATAGTTCTGAGAAAGTCGATACTATTGATAGTTTTGAGTAAGTCGATACTATCCAC
>BGPR01010362.1:18423-32643 GCA_013235015.1 Araneus ventricosus | reverse complement strand
ATCGATAGTTTTGAGAAAGTCGATACTATCGATTGTTTGAGTCGACAGTTTTGAGAAAGTCGATACAATCGATAGTTTTGAGAAAGTCGATACTATCGATTGTTTGAGTCGACAGTTTTGAGAAAGTCGATACAATCGATAGTTATGAGAAAGTCAATACTATCGATTGTTTGAGTCGATAGTTCCGAAAACCCGATACTATCGACTTTGCTTCGATAGTATCGATAGTCTATCGATGTTTAAGGAACACTGCCAAGAAGTAAATAGTGCCAAATTTGGTAGCTCGATGTCCAACGGTCTGCCCTATGGAGCGTACATGAATTCTAAGCGTAACGCATTCCATAATTTTCAGAAAATATACCAGAATAAAAACACTATCATAATGAAACAAATACGAATTTATTAAAATATGATACAGAGGAAGAAATCCAGAAAAAAATTATTTCTTAAGAATTCAATTTAGTCACAATTTCAAAACAAAACTTTCTTGAAATTAATTAAAAATATAAAACAGTTAAAACGAGCATGTGTTCGACCCATAAAAAGGTATGGAGAGTTTTATGTATCATAAAACTCAACGTCTCGGTTTCGCAAAACACTATAGAACGTCTGGTGCAACTAAACTTAATAGATTCGGAAGTGGAAGATAAAGAGTTGTTTAATGAGAAAGAGAATGAGTTTTCAACAGGAAAGCGGTTTCACATTTCATTTTGAAGATAGTTTCTTCTGTCTAATTTTAAAATTGTTATCGGGAAAGTTTTAGAATTTTTTCAGCCATTTCTTTCTCCGTATAGAAATAAATTTTAATAAAACACTCATGATTCGTATTAGTGTAGAAAAACTAATATAAAAATTGAAATTTCCTGACTTAAATGTTTTAAATGTTTCTTTTAAAACGTTCTAGTGTTTTCTAAACAAAGAAGAATTCTAATAAATTTTTGTCGTTCTAATTTCAAACAACATTAAGGAAATGTTTATGTATTAGAAGTAAGGATTATTTTCTTAGTTTTATTTTTTATAGACATTTTTAGATTACCCAAACAAAGATTATTTATAAAAAAATTAAGTATAAACAATGTAAATGTTTTTAAATATTGATACGCTTTAGTAGATTTTCTTTAGTTTTAAGTGAACGTTATACTTGACTTAAAATGCTTTTTACACACTTTAATTTAACTTAATATACTTCATGTTTGGAAAAGTGAAATTTTGGATTTTTTTTTACTCGCTTCCCGAGGTGCTAGACGTTTGAAATATTTGACACTTATAAATTCTCGATGGCAATACACTTTTTGGATGTTTGGAGAAATTAATCATCAGTTAATTCTATGAATTTAAGTGCACTCCCGATTATCCGGGTTAATCACCGGGAGGGATCGCACGGACAATAGAAAAACACGGATAATCCGAAAACTCCTTTTTATTAAAGAAAAAATCAATATCAGCACAAAAATATAAAAATTACTTACATTTGCATGCTGTATAACATCAAACTAGGAATTTTCCTTTTAACATTTACTGCTTAAAAAAATTTGTTATGCTTCTTTGCTTCTGCCGTTTGTTCATCTCTTGTCGTATATCGACATATATTTTACAAACCGCAGTAATGTCACCGTAATCAAATCCTCTTTGTCCCATATAATCTAACAAAGTTTCCACAGATTGTAGAGCAGCAGAATGAGAAATTGTATCTCCCTCATTTAGTACAACTTCTGCATCAGTACTTGATGATTCTCCATTATCAAATTTTTGAAGGCTTTCTAAATTTTTGTTTAGCATTTAAAACGTTTCGTTTCACACCACTTATTTTTACCAGTAAAAATTTTACGCTAGTAACTGACGATAAACAAGACGCAAAAACTAAAGAAACACGTGCGAAAGTGAAAGCGAACGAAGAAGTTAAAGAATGACGTGTCAGGAAGAAGCGTGTTCGTACGTGAATGAGCTCGCAGGAAGTGGATTATTCATTTCTCGGAAAATTAGGGGTTGAATCGGTAGAGATTGCACTTGGAGGAGGAAAAAAAATATTTTTTAGCCTCCGCGGATCACTACTTTCACGGAATGAATCTCTCGCTCATACATCAACATCGATTTTACATGCGTGAAAATGTTTCTCTTTAAATTTTTTGTGAGTCCGGAATGAGCACGGATAATCCGCAAACCGGATAATCTGCGCACGAATAATAGAGATTATACTGTAATTATATTTTTATTCCGTGAAATTGGTACTCTGTGACGCCACCTAGTGGGGAGTTTGTGAAAAATTTAAATTCACAATATTTATATTGATGAATTATAAATCTTAGACTGAAAAGAAAAAAATAACTGATTGAAAAAATTCTACTTTTCAGTACATTAATAAAAGTGTGTTTTAAAAAACTGTTTTTATTAAATTTACCTGGACTGCATTTAAACTAGATTTTCATTTGCAGTAAGAAAAATTATTTTATATAAAACTTTTGGTTCATAAAAATATAGGAGAAACTAGCTGGTTTAAAGGCTCTGCCAGTAATTTTAATTCAGTCATGGACACTTGATAGACATGTAGTACATTTATGCATATTCCGGAGGTTTTAAAAATTAGGTTTCGGGTTTTTTAAACCTATCTATACTTATAAAAGGCAATGTTTGTGTGTGTGCGTGTGTGCATGCATGCAATGTCAAAACGAATCTATCGCACTTACAACCTTGAAATTTGGCACACAGGTAGTCTTAATGGTGACTTGATGCACCTCGAAGCCGGAATTTTAAAATTTAATCTAAAAAATTTTTTTTATTTAGTGTTTTGTGTTGTTTTGGGTCATTTGCAACACGCTTACGGCTGTAGTATCTTTTCTAATAATCGTTGAAAAGCAATCAATGCACCATCGGATAGAACAAACAATTTTCTTTCTAATGAAATTTGTTTTGAGCTTCAGACGGAAGTTACTGAATTTTGAGCAATTTTTAAAAAATAGTCAGTTTTGCCATCGAAATTTTATTTTTGTTTTTTAAATTTGTTGCATCCGACGTTCTAATAACACTATTATTTTCCATTTTTTTCAGCTTATGACTGGAACGGTTCTCTGGGATTTAAAACAAGAACGGTCAAAATATCTCTTCTCGTTTTTTTAAAATTAATTTTTCCTGTTCAGTTGAAAGGTATTTTTCCTCTAGCGAACTTCCTCCCGAAATACTTCTCCGGAACGTTGCTGGCAATTTCATTGGCTGACGGGGCAGAGAGCAGGTGACGTCATAACCTTCAATTAAATGACTTCGATTATTATTTTCGTATTCGACTTTATATTTTGCTTGCTGTATAATAACCATTTTCACGTTGCAGTTTTTAAATATTTTTTTCTGATTAACATACTCTGTATTGTTTTTCTACAATTGAAATGTCATTATCGCGAAGAAAAATAAGCGGGAAAATCAATAATGTGTATCTTTTGTTTTGTTTTCAGAACCTTTCACGTCATTGTGGGCGTTTTTTATTTTTATTTTGTTGATGCCCTGATGCCACGGGCAACGCCGTGCGCGTAATGCTAGTCTACAATAAATATAGAGTAAAACTTCGATTAATATCGTCATTCATTTAACCGTCAGTTTCTGTTCGTAATCGTTTAAAAAGCAAAAACTTACGTAGGTTTATAGAATTACAACGATATAAATACGAATTAAGGGAAGTCTTAAATGTGAAAGAGTTAAAAATACAAAAATAATAACAAACAACGAATAGGAGTAAGAATCCGGTGGATGACGTCATCAGACGCCATTCATCCATGCAGATTCAAAACCAGAATAGGTTTTCTGTAGAGGAAAAAGACTTTAAGGTCTGAATTTAATATGAATTTCCTCTAAGGCCTGAACCTATCCCGGAATATATTGGAAATAAAAACATTTATCACATTTTCCAATATATTCCGGGATAGGTTCAGGCCTTAGAGGAAATTCATATTAAATTCAGACCTTAAAGTCTTTTTCCTCTACAGAACACCTATTATGGTTTTGAATCTGCATGGATGAATGGCCTCTGATGACGTCATCCACCTGATTCTTATTCCTATTCGTTGTTTGTTACTATTTTTGTATTTTTAACTCTTTCACTGTTAAAACTTCCCTTAATTCATATTTATATATTTATACTTCGCAATTTTTTCCTGAGTGTTGCCAGAGCCGGCCCGAACAAAAGCGGGGTCTGGTGCAGAGTTGATTTGCGGGGCCTTGAACCTGATTTCGTAAAACAAAATATTTTATTGCATTAGGATTTTATGATTAGGATTGTTTTCACGGATGTCATACAGTGTAATTTGAGTTTCGCGATTTTTTTTCAATAACTGTTAATTGTCGTCAGTTTGTTGGACATTTTCGGTTTTTAAAAATTCTGCAAGGGAGTTACTTCTGTTTTCAGCAATTTTCTTTCTTTTTCTATGTTTTTCTTAAATTTATCAGATCCACACATGTGTTTCCTTCCGGCATCTCTGTCTCTAGTCATATTCCGAAATTGTCCAAAAATAATATTTAAAAATTAAGATCAATTTTTTAGTAGTATGATTACAACAAACAACAATGAAATATATTATTTAGTAATTTTCAGTAATATATTATATTAAGCATTTGTCTTCAATTTAAATATACGAATATTTTATTTATTTCCCCACCAAACGTACGATGTACTATCATCCGTTACAATGCAAGCATAATGAAACACATTGTTTTTACTTTTCTTACTCTGTTTTGGCATATATCGCGCGATTATATTCAAATGCATGTATATTCCGATTAAAATAAAAAAATTAGAATGCATTTTTAATTTGCAAAATCAGTCAGCTGCGCGGGGCCTTTAGAAAACGCGGGGCCTAGTGCGGCCGCGCCGTTTGCACCGCCCTCCGGCCGGCACTGAGTGCTGCAGCACTTGCGCACACCAATTAAATTGCTTCTATTATTTTTTGTCTTTTTAGATATTAATATTCATAGAATTACAATACAATTCTGTACATAACTACTCTTATATTGGAGTTTATATTGATCGTTTTGTAAAATTAAATACAGCATGTATGTATTATTCCCTTTTAAAGGATTTTATTTTCTTTTTCGTCCAATGCTAGCAGCGAAATCACGTTACTCTACATATACATAGAGAGATTTCTGTTATCCGTCTATCCGGTTATCCGTCACACCCCTGGTCCGGACGATGACGGTTAATCGAAGACTTATTGTATAACTATCACTAACTACAGTGTGTTACTCGTATTAATTATGTAACAGTCTAACTAAAATTAACAATAGTTGTGTAATTATTGTATAGAAACCATATGTATATAATAGCTAACAATTACAATTATCTCTTCGGAACAGATAACGATGGAGGAAATTGAGTGAAATGACGACGTGAAGGCAAATTCAGTAATGATATGTAATTTATAATACTATA
This sequence comes from Araneus ventricosus, assembly GCA_013235015.1. Taxonomy (NCBI): domain Eukaryota; kingdom Metazoa; phylum Arthropoda; class Arachnida; order Araneae; family Araneidae; genus Araneus; species Araneus ventricosus. The sequence goes on along the minus strand of BGPR01010362.1, from coordinate 27,230 downwards.
TTGCGCAGTGATATTATTCTGCGTAAGTCAAATTTTGACTCTATTTTGAATAATTAAATAAGAATTAGATATTTGACTTGATCTTGGTAAGCTTTAATTGCAGAAATTCTAAGTAAGCAATTACTATTTTGTGATTAGTCGTATTTAAAATTTAACTTCAGAATAAATTTTCTGAATGATGTTTTCCGTATTCCTTATTCTCGATTAATAAAGATATCGGCATATACGGTGGATCAATAAAAAGATCATGGAGTTGGGAAGTAAAATAAATATACATTTAGGTAAATAATTTTCGAATTTATTTAGAAGCAAAATATTACAGTGAAATTGTTGTGGGAAGTTGAATTTTATTTATCATTAATTAACCGTCATTTTCTTATTTAGTTTCAAATTCTAGATTCGAGAAAGATTTTAAAGCAGTGGAAAAATGTTTAAAAGCCAGTTTGAAACATCTTTGAGAGTGTGCTTTGTTACACTACTCTGTTCATTTCAAACCCTGCGATAGAAAAAAAAAAAGAAAATATTTAGCCGTTTCATTACACATGCGCAGAAGAAGGATATCTGAAACGAGCTGAAATGCAGTTCTTCAAAAGCTTTACACCTCTCCGAAGAAATATATACCGTAAAATGGGGTTACTTTGCACCGATTTTCATGACTTCCGACAGAATTTTCAGATTAGTTACAGGTATTTCTCGAAAAGAAAGGCTTTTCTAATTTTTCTTTCCTCATTGAGGGATATTAGAGAAACGTTTTGCATCCAAATTTGGATCATAGAGTGATTTAATAATTAATTATGATTTTTCGAAATTGTGGTGCAAAGTTACCTCATAGGTGGGGATACTTTGCACTGGTTAATTTTTTTACTATATTACAAAAACAAATTGTTTGGATGCAATTTTAGATATATTTATTGAAAGCCTGGGGGGGGGGGGGATTATACCAGAAAAATTTATTCCATAAATGCCTGATTATAATTAACAATTTTACGTCATTGCATTCGGTCAAATCAAGATGACGTTATAGAAATCCTTTTATCTAATTATTTCCGGATGTGTTATTAATATACCTATCTATTACCCCACCTTCTCAGTAAGATAAACGTTTATTATCATTTTAAGATCTATACTATTGACAGGAAAACCGAAGTCATTGACTTGGACTACACATTGCAACAGTCTCATTGGAGAAAACCAGGGGATTTCCATGTTTAGTTATATGAATTAGCTTTCTTTTGTAACAAACTGTTGACTTGGGGTACTAAAAATATTTCTGCCTCTTTAAAAAATACCCTAAACGTGTGAAAACTCGTTAAATCAAACTTCTACTGTCGCTGGAGAGAACTACATGAACCTACAAGTCTCTAACTTCCTTTTATACACCCTGGGCATGTCTGAAGTTTAAGCAAACATTGTTCTTATTATTATTTAATACAAAATTAAATTAAAAACTAAGAGGTGTTGCTGTTTATCAAAAATTTCCATGGTGCAAAGAATCCCTCCTTTTAGGTGCAAAGTTACTTCAGGTCATAAGAAAATTAATTACAATTTAACTAACAAATATAATTGGCATTCAAAGCAATAAAATGAAAGATAGGCTAATTCACATTTAAATGCACTTGCCTTCAGAAATGTCATACTTTTCCAACCAGAAACAGATTTGTCAGCACTAAAGTTTTCGCTGAAAAATTCTCTTATTGTCTTTTCCTTCTGGAACCTCCTGAATGATTGTTATATACGTTTAAGGAATGAAATACGCTAGTCAGTGTTCCGAAGAAGTTAGAAAAAAATCTCAATCCCGTACCCTTAATCAGTTGATCTCTATTTCACTTTTCACACAAATTTTGCACTGGTGCGAAGTTACCTCCACTCGTGCAAAGTAACTCCGTTATACGGTACCTTTCCCCCCTGAAGACTGAAAGCCTTAAAATGAAAATTGAGTTAAATTACTGATGGAAATAAATAATATGAGCAAAATTACGTAAATTAGTGACTGAATTGATACACTGAAGAGTGTGCAGGGGGGGATGAAGCTGTTTCGCAGTGCTTATACACGACAGAGGATCTAGGTAGAGTCATTAAGCAACGACATTGATATCAAGTTGATATACACGTCGTCGTATATACTTAATAGAAAATAATTCTTCGGATTAAAAGTGTTTACCAGTTTGATTGTAGTTATGTGTCCAAATCGTGGAAGACCAATCTCTGGGGGGAACGAAAAGTTCAAGCTACCTTCGGCTCTCCAATGTAGAGCCGTTAATCATAAGCGAATGCGTGTCTCCAGTTGGTCAACGCCAGGCCATGCTGAAGCTTTACCTCAGAGATCTATGGGCACCGTTGTAAGGCTTGCTGTTTCCAGCTATATGGTGCCGTAATCGTGAGCACCACAGGCTGTACTGCCTGGATGTAAATGCCATACAAGAAACATTCCCTATCCATTCTCAAATTCAAGAAGTAACAACGTCGAGTCGTGCTATCACATGCTATTATTCTTCAAATTAAAAGCCAATACCGAAGTTCAAACTCTGGAATCGATGGATAACATTCGCCATTACCTCCAGTAGCACGGAGATATTGTACAATATCGTAGGATATAGCGCAATATTAGCAATATCGAATAATATTGCTCAATGCCGAATTATATTGTATAATATCGAACAATATTCTGCAGTATCGTGCAGCATGTTATTCTACCTGGAACAGTAAGGCTTAAAGCTGAATGCATCAGTTATTACTACATGCAGAAACGGAAAGGTTATCTCGGAAACATTCTAAATGCAACCTCAATTTGAAAATTTAACTGCATCCAGTCCCCAACACTTGAAACACATCTGCCAACCAAACAGTAGCATAGCTTTGTCGTTATTTATTGTTGAACAGCTCCACTTCCGTTGAGGTCCAATAAGTTTTACTTTTTGGAGCAAAGTCTATTACCATTTGCGTTTTGAAAAATTATAGTTGATCTGTTCCTTTATCCTAATCCAGGTGAAGGGCGCCATTTTGAGTTAATATGGGCCCTGGACTTTGAAGAGACAACAATTCTAAGACAATCGATAGCAAAAAATGAAAAGGATCCAATATACCTTTGGATAAAATTATCATATTTTCTTGTGTGAACTGACGTTTGCGGTTACTATCATGTAATCTCAGGGATAAACTTTAAAAAATGTTAGAATTCACCTAGTGCCTTGTGTGTGCTCATGAAATAGTATTACATATAGCATTTACATGAGCCAACGAGAAATAACAGATGGCAGTTCCTATATCGAAAATGTGGTTTTTTCTGAAGTACTTGCCAATAAAAATAATTAGTTATTAAAATATTTGGTAAAATGTCTTTTAAAATTTCATACTTACTTAACAAACGGTGGGCTGATCTAATAAATTAAAATCGATTCCTATCAAAACTGGTGTCTGTACATTTCTTAGTATTGAGATAATCATTTTAAATGTGAGATAATATGTATCCAAATCTAATTATATACACAGAGGTTTCATAAAAAATACGTCACTATTTTTTTATCATTCCATATTGTAATGTGGCTAGACTTTTGCGACGTTGTTTATTTAATAACTGCCAGTAAACCAATTATGAACATCAACTATCATTTAAAGTTATAGGAGGAAAACAGTTAGCAGATGCCGTTTGGAATACATATAAAAATAATGTTGGTTCCGAAAAACGAAGGTTGGTCCGACGAAGTTCCGCTTTTACTCATGGTTAATAAGAAGCTCTTGTTTACTTCAAATGTCAAGCAAACTCTCTTCTTTCTAAAACGGACTGTTTTCTGCCAAAAAAAATTTGGGAAAAGAATGGGAAAATATTAACTATTTTGTGACTTCTCTTAGAGGAGATTTTTTCTTGGTTACAAAACCTTAACTACATACGTGTAGATTTGAAAAATGTTTAAAAACTTAAAAGCACTTAAAAAATAAATTTTTAAATTAAAAATTAGTTCAGCAAAAACTCAATCGATTACCTTCAAAACCCTGATCGGAGGAAATAATGTGGTTCAAGTTTTCTTTTTTGGGGGTATTCAGGAATATGAAACCTTGTTTAAAGGAAAGAATACAACTGAGATCAGAAAATGTAACATTGGATTTTGATGATAACTTTTCAATAATATTAGTCTCTGAAAATAATATATCCACACACATACACGTACAAATAATTGCCTATCTGAATTTTAATTCATGCGTATTACGAACATTTGTAAAGTATAGTCGACTTTAAAACCATTTAAGTCAATGTAGCTAACCATTAACCTCTTCTCGTGGGGTATGACATAGGCTGTCACATACGTCTACAGTCCCTTGTGAGGGGCATGTGACAAATCTCAAAAACCCGGGAGGGGTAAGGAATTTTCACCGCACATGCAGGATAACTGGCCATTCGCTCTTCAGGGGGCACTTTGAGGAATGACCTGAAAGCCGGGGGTGTTTTCGCTTAACACAGGCGTTGAGGCTCTCGCTGTTCATCAGTTTCCTCAACCTGGGTACTTTTAAAGAGAGGCGTAAATGCTCAGCTATCAACAGAAGACGCTCCCTTTTATCACTCACCGTTTCTCACAATGACTCGAGACCACCCCTCTTCTCGAACCCCGTGGCGAAATTTTCTTACCCCTCGAGAAAGGCACGTTCTGATAGTGCCCCCAGACGAAGTCGTTTTCCAAATATTGAGCCCATGCGAAAAGGTAAAATTTCAATGGGTATGATGATCTGATGGTAAATTTTCAGTTTCTAGATCGTTAGTTGAAGATAGCATTCCAGCTCGCAATGACAGTAAGACCCAGCGCACAATGGCAGCTCGTCCATTAGGGCTACAGAGCTGCACTCGCAATGGCAGTAAGACCCAGAGCACAATGGCAGCTCGTCCATTAGGGTTACAGAGCTGCAAGAGCTCCTAGCCACTCCTCAGAAATTGTTTTAAAAGCTTGTTTTATCATTTTAAATCTTATTTGACTGCTTTTCCACACTGAAAGTTCGATGAACAACGAAAATTGAAAAGAAATAATAAAAACGGAGAAAGAAGACACAGAAAAGAAACCGATTAATAGGAAAGAAACAAATCGGGGCTGCTCACCGAACAGCTCTTGAAGACTTTAATATTCTCTTCATGCGAAATAGCTAAGCGACACGTCGGAAGGCGGAAACAGAGCTCCTGTTGAGTTTGGCTCTGGTTCGGTTGCTTAGGCCGCGTAAAATGTAAAAAAGAGTTAAAGATATTATCTTAAATTTTTTTAAAGAATCCTTTAATTAGTGTCCTGAAAAGCATAAAATAATTTTTATCAAAAATCTGGAGGTCAAAGCAATAATCGCAAAAGTGTGAGGCACTGAAAACAATACTATTAGTAAATAAAGCCACAATGTATATCATAAGAAATAAATTCCTAAACTATTAACAAAAATAAAAAATATATATGTTAAATGTAATGAAAATTTTAATTTATTCAAAGTATTTCTTTTAGCGTCTCAAGCATTTATGATTTTGTGCCAATACATACATTAATTATAGCGCATTTTTAAAAACTCTTATTACTTATACTACATGTAGAATATTAAAAAAAAAAAAAACGAACGGCGAATATATATAGTTATACAGCTGTTTATATTCCTATAAGTCAGATACAGAGATTTTTAAATTTTTGAAACATAATACATTAATCGATTAACCTTCAACTTCTGTTATCCATCATCGTCTAAAAAATATGAAAAAACGAACAGATATCTTTAAAATTGTCCACGGTGTAGCGTCATGGCCTAGTTTGACCGGGGTTTGATCAAGGATCAGCAGACTTAAAGATTCACAAATTTTCAGCATCATAATTTTAATTAAATGTCTGGATTAATTTCCTAGATTACATAATACGTATTTTTTGTTAAATACAAAATTTAAAGTCAAAGGTAAATCAAGTCCCGGATATCAATCGCGAGAGTCATTGAGATGCAGTCTGAAATCACTGTTAGACGAGCAATGTGTAACTTGGCTACGTCGAAATTACAAACGGTGAGAATACTCTAAGAATATAGTTCTAACATGAGAGTTCAGCAATCCATAGATAACTCAGGGTAAGTTATGAGAAATACCGTGGGTCGGTATAAAATATCGAGGTTAAACAAACGCCCGATAAAATGCAGAACGGTCCTCCAAAGGGACACCTTTCCAGCCGAGATGCTTTCGGGGGTAAATAAACGCCAGTTCTTCGCTCTGAGTTGCAATTTCCGGAACTCGAATTCAAAAACCAAAACGACGGAAGTAACACTCTGCCCTTTTAGCTTCGCCTCTCCCTTCTTTCTCTCTTTTTTTAAACATCTTACCTTCAAAAGACAGGGGAGTGGTTGTTGTCTTGCCTCCTGGTGATTCGTCCTCAAGCTGGATAAATCACCCAATTGCAGTCGTGTGCCTTCCTTCATGGTGTTGATTGGTTGTGGTCAATCTTAAACGGAGGTCTTTGTAGGCTTAAACGAGGGTGGTCTTGCCACTGAAGGCTAAAGGAACAGCTCTCCACTGGGCCCTTCTAGGCTTGCGTAAGGTTGGCAGATTTATGACCCATTTACGTTCATCTTGTGTCGTTCCCTCGAGGACTCCTTTCATCCACCGGCTGTGTGGTCTGGACGACCAGTCGTGGGAAAGGGGAGACATCACAACGGATTACTTTTACACCTAACTGTATAAAGATGAAAGTGACTGCACTGTATAATGGCGGAAGTGACTATCGTCAGTAGTACTACAGTTCATTTCTGAACATAACTACTTTTATATTGAAGTATTTATCGATCATTTTATAAAATTAAATACAATATGCATGTATTATTCATTTTTAAAGGATTTTATTTTCATTTTCTTCTCAAGCCAGGAGTGAAATCACGGTACTGTACATATGTATTAAGAAATTTCTATTATCCGTCTATTCGGGTATTCTAGCCCTGGTCCGGACGGTGAAGGTTAATCGAAGTTTTACACCTGTCTGACAGCGACTATTGCAGTTGTGGTGGAATTGGCACGGCACTTCACTATGCCACGGAGTGTGTCTATACAGTGTCTTGGCATATGAGGAATCCAGCGCCAAACTTCGAACAAGAATGGCTGAAAAGGGTCGCTAATAACCTCTTCTCCAGGCAGAAAATTCGTGGGATCATCAAATTCATGAGCGAAAACAGAGATCTTTTCCGGCCTCCCTAGCCTTCAACATCCCAGCGAGCTGAACTACGTAGCTCAATCACCGGACATTCCACCTCCAAATAAAAGAAAGGTATATCAACATCCAAAGAAAAGAAGACTATTACGAACTAATAGTGTAACAGTGAAAATGCCTGTGCTGTACATATTGTATATATTTCCGTCTTTTTGTTTATCTTGTTTTTCTTTTCCTTAAATAAAATTCCCGTGTCTTGCCCATCAAACCGTTCAGTGACCGATCTGGTCACGGGTACGGGGGTAAGGGACGGCGTTCTGTTCTGTATCAACCCTTTCTAAGGCCGTGGGAAATATACTTCACACCAAATTCATCAATTTTTAAATGCAATTTTTGAGGTTGGGTAAGTTCTCGGTAACTTTGTCTATGACACAAAAACCCAGATGTTCCTGTTTCTTATCTGAAACCATAACGAAGTGTCTTGACTTGATAATTAATTATTAATTAATTATATTAATTAACAAAAAGCTAATTTCATCCTACAAGCTAAATGAATTCATTTTCTTAAATTGATCTCAATCCCAACGTTATTTTATTATACCATTACTAGAATAAAATGGCACCTTAATCTTTTCAAGTTCACTACATGTGTCGTTTTCAAAATGACTAAATTTATTTCAAAAATGAGTATTAGACATAAAGTTGATCATAAATTTTATTATACCATTACTAGAATAAAATGGCCCCTTAATGTTTTCAAGTTCACTACATGTTTCGTTTTCAAAATGACTAAATTTATTTCAAAAATGAGTATTAGGCATAAAGTTGATCATAACTATGTAGAAGGAAAAAAATTTGGCATTTTTTTTTTATTTTCAAGAAATTTGTGGTTCCAATTTGAAACCAATGAACGGTAATGGCTTATTTTTCCTCCGAATAAGTTATCATCGAAATGCAATTTAAATTTAGTAGTTAATTTATAAGTACACGTGAACATTCAACCTTCATAAAATTCAATACTGCTTTCGAAGAATCAATTTCAAAAATTATCGATTTGTGCCAGAACCCTCATCATTTTGTTTCTCTTAGAGATCGAAAGCAATTTAGCTCTTGCAATGCCGATATCTTTGCGAATACTAACGGTATTGAACTGGAATTTTTATATAAGTTGTCCTATATGTATGTCTCTTAAGTTAAGAGAGAAAAATGACGCTACCGTTCGCCCATGCGCAGTAAAAAAATGTTCAATGTGTGGTTTCACTTCGAAACCAATGAACGCGAAAACGTTAAATGGTTGAAATGAATTACCACAGAAACAAATATAATTTTTATGAAGACTGCGAAAATAACACAGTCGAGTTCAATGACTCAATCCGTTATATTTAATACCTTTTTTGCAACCGGCAATTTATCTCAAAGAACTGTTAATTTTGCGCTTTTTAAAAATAGCTGAATCACCCACCACCAGCGTAAATGTTATCGATCCTTGTAAACATAAATAAAAAGGATTGCTTTTCTTTTTCAAAATTAATTCCATCTGAAATAATAAACGTTTCCAGAAGAAAACATTTTTTTACATTGCAGGGAACAAAACGAAAGTTCTTGCAATCCTTCTCTAAAAAAAGGGCATTTTTCATTCTCTATTTTCTGACCTATTTATTATTTTTTCCC
>BGPR01010361.1:0-52819 GCA_013235015.1 Araneus ventricosus | reverse complement strand
CGAACGAGATGGTCCAAAGGAAGTGAAGTCGTATATCATTGTGTCATTTATGTTGGACTTATAGCTGAATATCCAGCCATTCATTAGGCCGGATACTGAGTATTAGGCGGCCGATTGCACATTTTATTCTTTGCACATTACTTTTTTTTTGCACATTACTTTTCACTAATGACATGTGAATTCTCTATTTAAAATATTAAAAATATTTCTCAAATTTCAATTGAAAATTTTTAAGATTAACAAAATTTTTTATTTATTACTTGTGTATTAAAAATATCTTAATACCTCAATGTATTTTTTAAAATTTTTTAAATAACGTGATTCCAACAGTAAGAAATTTTCTCATTTCTTATTATTGGAATCCCTTCCTTTTTGGAATTGCTTCACAGAAATAAAAAAAGCGATCATTGCAGAACATGACAATGACAAACAGAAAAAAAATCAGTGGATAAATTAAAATTATTTGAACTAAATTCCCATTTTGATAAATAACTGCTAGCTAGGATAGAGAGTCCACTGAATAGTAAAAAAAAAAAGAGGGAAAATTTCCAAGATTTGCAAATTAAGCAAGAAAGTATTTTTCAGCTTCTGCAAGCATAGTATATAGTGAAGATTTATTTTCAGAAGCTGTTAATACACATGAAACCAAACGGAGCAGACTTCTTCCCGAAAATGCTGAAAAACCATTGTCCTTATATCATAATCTCAGGCTTTATAATGATAAATGATATGTAACATTATTAACCCTTTGACAACTAACGGGACATATACGTCTCACTCACATTTTAAAATTATTACCGGGATAAAAACTGCTTTGAATCTCATTCTAATATGTGCAGTTGTAGAACAAGAACATTTGTACACATTTCATCTGTTGTCACCTACGTGGCACAAATGGTAAATACATAAATAAGTTTTAAAGATAAGTAATAAAAATCATATTTCATGCGTAATTTTTATGGGACGTTTATGCTCCAGCATTTGGTTTAAAATACGCTCGGAGGGGAAAAAAATTCAAACAATCTACTTGGCTTATTTGGAGCCTATTATCTTCATTCGCATAGAAGATTGGATAAATTAAAAAAAAAAATACTTAGTCAAAGGGTTAACTATGAAACAAGTGAGTAAATGTTAGGATGTTTTATATATATATATATAATTATAATTTAATCTCTTAATTATCATTTAATTATAACTTTGTTAATATAATGAATGCAGACATTTAATTGTAATTTTGTTAATACTGATGAAAGCAAAGACTTGTGTAAATAATTCGCATTGAAAAAAAAGAAAGAGATAATACAGTACAAACCTTGATATCTCGAATCTTTGGGGAAGAGAAAAAAAAATTCGAGATAAAGAGTTTTCGAGTTATCAAGGTTTAGACAAAATTTTTAAAAAATCCCACAAACTACTTTTTGAGGCTAAAAATATGATTCATCAGAAAAATCTACACAATCTGGAAATAATTAACAAATTACTCTTCTCAATGCTTTAATAATTTCAAAATTGTGTTATACAAGCGTACCTGTTTTGACTTAATAACATCTAATTCTTTACAGAAAATACATTTAGTAGTTTTGGAAGAAAAAGCCCTTAATTGAAGTTTGCCGTCTCACAGAATCTTTTTGCAACTGCACAATTTTTCTAAAGTAGCAATGGCACCAAATCATTCAGTTCCAATGTTTTCGATTGATTCAAGAAAGTTCCGGAGCAGTTATACTGCCATCTCGGCTTCTCTCACGGTAACTTTTTGGTGCTCTTTGTTGATCCAATTCTTCGTTTTTCTTCATCAGAAATTTCTGCATTTATGTTCGCAACAATCTCTTTATCTGTCATAGTGCCGCACGTTTGGAGTTCATTGTCTACATCCAAGAAATCTTCATGAAATGTTAGTGTTATAATCCTTTTGCATCGATGCCCACTGTTCTGGATTAATTTCTCCTTCTCTTATGGAGTGCTTAATGAAATCAACTTCCTCCGTTTCACTAGAAGTTTTATTCTCTGAAAATCTTGCTTTTATGAAACAATTTTTTATTGTTGTTTCTGTGACATTTATCCATGCATAGTCAGCCATTTGCATTGACTGCAAGATATTGATAGATGCACAAGGTTTACCTTCGCCGATACTTTCCAGGAGTCTTCTCACATTTGCGCTTGAGAACCAACTTAGAAGCTCCAGATTATCCCCTAGTCGAGTGGCTGCAATTTCAAAGTCTTATTTGGCGGTAAAAATTTCACTGTGATATTTTTTAGGGCCGGAAAATTAGAGTGAGCTTAACTATTGTATATGAAGAAGAGAATGCGTCTTTTCTTTTCAGCCATTTCCTTACCAATTCCCTTCAGCCAATAACCAAAAATTTCGCTTGTCATCCACGCCTTTTGGTTTGATTTGTACAGTAAAAGCTTAACTAACCGGCATGGTTGGGGAACGCCGATTTCCGGATACCTGAAAAGTCCGGATAGTTGAGTGTGACGGGAAAAATGGGGTGGGGGGTAGATTGTAGCCTTTTTTTAAGATAGGCCAAATAATTTGTTTTTGTCATTTTGAAATGTGCATTAAATATAATTTTTAAGAATACTTCTGTATCTTCCATGACGTTGTATTTACAAAACATATTGTGAAGATTTTAATTTAACATTGATGATAAAAAAAAAAGTATGATCTGTAGCCGAATTTTTACCCTAAATATATAGATTGTAAAAATATAAACATATAAAAATAGCCGACGAAACTGAAAAATATTCTTCTTAGCAAGCACAACAAAACTCTTTTAAGTAATCAGAAACAAATCTCAGATTAAATATCAAAACTAATTATCTTTTTAAAAAATCGCAAGGATTATTGCGCAATATGCAAGCCTCCAATTCTTCCGCGCGTGATATTACGTAATCGGAATCAAGATTTGCTGATATTCGGAGAGTAAATAAATAATTGAAAAGAAAGAGACTTACCAATCTGGAGTAACCCCCCGCCCCCCGAGCTTTTTTTTTTAAACCGTTCTGTCCTCACCTTTTTTTTGTTGTTGTTGTCCATTTCGTTTTTAGGGTCTCGTTTTTCCGGCGAAGCGAGGACCTTTTGGTTCTCATTGCCTTTTGAGACCTCTCCCCTCCATGAAACAAGTGTATGCACATCCAGGTACTATATATATACTTTTTTCCTTCTACGCCCCTCGACGAGTGAACATTGTATTCTCAGAAACTAAATTGTCTGCGTGAAAAGAACGGCACGCAGGCGCGCGTGCTAATTTTTGGACGCGGATGTAAAAAAATATACAATTTTTTTTAAATCATTTTCTATTTTTCCGGTTAGTTAGAGATTTCCGGATGCGACGAATACGAGAATTACGTACATCATGGAACATAGCAATTTTAGCAAAGCACCTCGGCTTTTTTTGGATCCTGTCATAAGAGGGAGGAAGCTTTTTTCTTTGCCACTTTGATTCTTCCAAGGCACAGTCACACGAAGCTCACTCTGTTTGCCGCAGATATTCTTCATCTTCTAAATGCAGCCCTTTTTTGGGCAAACACTCGAAGAAAATCCACTTGCATCAGCTTTGCCAATCGCACTCTTCATAGGAAGATGCATCTACCGATGCACCTTTCACCGTAAGTTCCGAAAAACAATGTTGTGTGCCCTTTTCTTAAATTTTCCAGCCAGAACCGTTGCTTGATTTAAATTCACTGTTCGAGGTCCAGTTCTTTTGCGATCCTCTTTTTGCTGCAACATCAATACTCCACAGGAGGTTTGAGTCACGACTTGGACAAACCATTTTCGTACATAATTCTACAACTTCAGGATAGGTCGAATTCGAATTTTCATTTCTTCCTGTTTCCGAGCATCATAGTTATTTTTCGGTAAGTTTCACGTTTTTATTATTTATAGGAAGAGTGCTGGAAGGGATTCTAAAGTAAGCACAATTTCGACTTTCTTTTTTTAGTTTGGTTTGTCAAGAAATTTTCATCTTTTATTTATCTTCGACCGATAATACGTTCAATTTACGCTTTTCACCAGCCATTCTTAAAGTTGGAAAAAAATTAAATCTACAAATGTTCACGAACACGTTTTTATTTACACTGGTCAACTACGAAATGAAAGAACATACCCCTGTCTTTAAAGTGCACATCTTCCCCAATAAAGAAGGACACAGGAGATTCTCCCGCTGCTGTCAAGCCCTCTCACCCAGTGGCGGATTTCCGCACAGGCGTTAAGTGGTAGCTCGTGACTCGAACTCAAGGGGCCTCAAAATCTGCGAAGAAACATCATAACGCTAGGTCGACTTAGCGAATTTGACATTGCAGCCTTGTTTATAATATAATCCTCTCCTCAGAAAAGTTTCTCCCTCTTTGCTTTAAAAAAATTAATGAGTGAATAGAAAACAACCAAACGAAACGCGTGGGGGAGGAATTAGAATCCTAATTAATGACTAATGTGTATCATATTGATAAATTAACCTACTAGTCACAGGAATGTGTTCTAATGAAACGAGAGATATGCAGAAGACGATGATACGTCCATTGTACCCAGACGATGGTCTGTAAAATTGATTTCACAGATTGTAAAACTGCTCAGTGGAAAGTAGGTAATAACTGCTTACGGGTACAACTTTTGGAGACAGTGCATCGGAATACTTTTTCTTGCATTATTATCAATTAATTAATTTAGTGATTTCATTTAATTTTATGAATCAGTACTCGAATTGAATTTAAATTAAAATCAAGTATCCTTAAATTTCAAGGACGTCATTCTTAGGATTTTTTTTTTTTTTTTTGTTGTTGCTTTTAAGATTCGCTTGCAGATTCAGTGTGGTCCAGTTTGTTCGCAGTTAGCTGTCTGACTCAGCAGTCATGATAAACTTTGTATTAGAGTATTTAGATTGTTAAAAAAAAAGTTGTCATTTTTTACTACTCTTCAAAAAAAATTACTTACTAAAATTAAGACTTTTCAATTTTTTTTATTTGCAAGATACCCCAACATAACTCTTCTGAATGGGATCCATATTAAAATATTCTGTATTTCCAGTTTGTCTTACTATTTGTAACTTCAAACTTAGCTTGTATGAGATTAAATCGATTCTAGCAGTAATATTAAATTTTATAGAAAGTTGAATATCTGAATACCCATGTATACTCATAAGTAAATATATTTCTTAGATTGCGGTTCGTCGATAATATTCGAAGATTCCAAATTTTAAAAAAAATCATTTAATGAAAACCCTCATCATTTGACTTCTCTTAAGTGCAACTAAATTCCTTATCGCTGCGATGCAATTATTTTCCTAATTTTAACGTATTCAACTAGATTTTTATATAAGCTTCCCTATATGTCTGTTATGAAGAAAAAAGTTATGAAAGAAAAATTAGGCTACGTTTCGCACATGCTGTAAAAATTATTTACTACAAATACTCACCTTTTCTCTAATAAATTAAAAGTTTATATTCCAAATTTACACACATTGGCTTTCTCTAATATATTGTCACTTTTCTGTAAGTTCTTACAATTTGGCTGAAAATTCTGCATGTTATAAACCTGCAAAAAACTTTTACCCGGAAAATTTGGGATTTTAAGAAAAACTTTATAGCTTCCTGAATATTCGTGCTTTTTTTTCTTTTAAGAAAAATGCATGTGAATCTGCATATCAAATTAGGAAATACATTAATTAAAGTTACAACTCATTATCAACTTTCTAATAAACTCGGGTGAATCAAATAATTTCTTTCAAATAATTTCTGAATTAGCCCTCTAATGCCGTAGATAGTCTTTCCTGCTAAACTGTGAGCCAAACCTCTTCTTTTAAATGATTAGTTCAGGAAAAATCCTTTCAGACTGCAGGAGATATAACTTTTTTAAATATGACATTGCCTTGCATCTTTTTTATTATTCTACGATATTCATTTTATTAGATTGCTAGAGTTTTATTGTTTTCATCGATGCAAATAAACCATTACCTGCACTTTTTTCCATCTTTTTATTTGTTAGCATTTAACTTCCGTATCAATACCTGGAGATTATGATAACCTACATATAACGTTATGAAAAATGACCTTAACTGTCTACTTGCCAGAATAAAAAAATATTCTTTGTAAAATGGGGAAATAAATAACAATCGGATAAAAGCAATACAAAATTAAGCTTCCATTGAGACCAACGAAGATAAACACAGACCTAGAGATTAAGCATAAGCAAGTTGTTCGTTACACATTTGTATCCTGTACAGGTTTTTTTTAAGGCCTCAGGCTTGTCAAAATCCGCCACTGCTCTCACCCAACCACCCGCCACCCCACTTCCACTTTCTCGTCTCCCACTCCAATATCCTATTCATTGCTTTTCCACGAAAAAGGGTAAAGAATGAAACGAGATCACTCTGAAACTGTTTCTATTTCTAATAGCTGCCACGAGAAAAACGTCAACTGAAACTTATTTCTGGGAGAAAAATTTCGACATATCAAGGGTTTTGAAAAACAAATTCGAGATAACTATGGGAAATATAATGAGAATTTCGATGTAAATGCAGGGGACAATTTGTTTTCTGAGATGTCAAGGGTTTCGAGATATCAAGGTTTGACTGTGTCGTAGTTCCAGTTTGAGAGATCTTTATTCTTTTTTAGATCTATCTTATCTTTTCTCTTTTCGTGAAAGTTTTTTCAGTGATTCTACCCAACTGCTCAGGTTATAAAAATTTGAAGATTGTCTGTTATTTGTGTAACGTGGTTTTGGTATTTATCACTACAATTTTTATACTGTCGTAATAAATACCAATCTCATTATTTCATCAAGATGCTTCTTCCATTTTCACGTGCTTTTGCCACTGTTAAGGTTATGATAGTAAAAATTGCATTCTTGGGAAATTAATGTCTTATAAGAATTTTATTTCACTTGATTTTCATTACATTGCTTAAATATTTTTTCACACCTCTGCATTTGTTTTTGAGTGAAATTTGTACATAATTTTGGTGTGTAATATTGTACATAAATTGTAAATTTATCTTTGCAAGACAGTGCAAATATGGGAACAAAGAAGGTAGGGGGAAGTGGAGTAAAACTGGGTAGCTAAGGTTCGAAAGCCTGTTGGAGCTAAAATATTCGACATAGAGCAAGTCAAACTTTATTAAAATATTCTGTTTGTTTGAGTTTATTAAATATTCATTGTTTATCGGAGTACAATATATCTTTCCAGAAAAGTCAGTTTCATTACTTTTTTTATCAATGATTTTTTTATAATAAAAGTCAAACTACCCGGGTACGCATGTTAACGTTATGGGAAATTAAGAAAACTCGATTTTCAGTGAAAAGTTGGAATCAATTTTTTTTTATATAAGAATATTAGTTATAAAATTCACATGTAAAGCAGTTGTCTTCTTCCTACGTGCCACTGCAGTTTTTGTGGGCTCAGCTAAGACAGTTTTTACATTGGATTAACCCTTCTTCTTTATTTAAATTATAAAACACACCATTAAAATATAAACAATCAACGTCTGATGTGTTTTCATCGTCTTAATTGGAAAAATCATCAATACTGACTGTCCCGGTCTTATACCACTTGTAGTACCCGGTTTTACCCCGAATGCAGAGGTTATGAAAAACGAAATAGAACCGCACATTTATTGGAGTAAATCCTTATTGTTTGATAGGGTATACATCCTTAGTAAACGTATAATAAGCTGGACTAAATATAGTTTTTATAACTGTAATGATTATTAAGTAATGGTAGTTTCAAATCAAACGAACATTAGAGTTGACAACTTAAAACAAATAAACCTTCACAGATGCAGTGAATTCAACAGCTGCAACACGCCACTATGACTGTTCCTTTTTCTTGACTAGTGGAGTGTAATTCACTGTCTCTTACATAGGAAAAATAGTAGCGCCAGAATCAAGGGTACCCAGTTTTACCCCACTCTCCCCTACTTTCTCGAGTGCCAGATTATGATATCCGGTGTCCCTGCAAACAGTGAATGACAGCATTGGTTTAACTTTTAAAGACTGCGATGGAAATCAAATCATAAATAATTTTAGATGGAAAGGGGGCGAGGTCTACAATTCACAGAACTACTAATTAAGTCATATTTGCAGGTAAAACATGCATATTTTGAACTAAAAATTTGTTTGACATTTAGAATATGGACATTACAGAATCTAAGAAATGCGTCGATTGTGGGAGAAGAGAGCGCCACGTTGTTACCTTTTCCATTTGGTAAAGTTACATACATGCCAACATTGGAAGGGGACTGCCCATAGCAGAAGGTCCAAGGGGATGGCAGGCACGCGCGCGCAGACACACGAAAACTTTTGTCAAAATTTTGAATTTATGATCATTTCTATATTTCACCATAATTATTATTATATTTCATCATACAATATATAATCAAATATTTCTATTTTTAAGAAAAGTATCTGAATAAATAATACAGTATATATATATATACAGGATTCGTACTCCTGAATTTTGCTTTTTTTCCCTAAGGGCCCTGAAAACTCCACTCCTCCTTGTGTTTTATTATCCTGATATTTCTTTTTGTCTCCTGAAAAATTACAATCGAAGAGCAAAATATAAAATTATGATAAAACATAAAAATATGACATTTCCATTTTTCCTTATTGATAGAAAGTCGCTGGAATCCCGAATTCTTACTTCGGACCTTACTTAGCCCCGAAAGAGTCTACCGCACAAGTTCCGAGTCACCGCAATCTGAAAAGATGGGAGACTTGATATTTAGTATGCTTTTTTTGCCAATTTTATAAAAATTGTCCACACTACATCCTACAATTGATTTTTTTTCCACATTATCTCCTGCATTTTCTGAACTGTACTCCTTAAAAAATCCTTAGAAACTCCTGAATTTTACTATAATATATACAGTATGAACGCTGTATATCACTATTTTTAGAAGAATTAAGAAATAATTACATGACATTTTTCAAAAACATGAAATGTAGAAAAAAACATCTGGATCGTCATATAATAAAGGAATACAACTAAACCAACCTCCGCAAGGGAAAACTCGTTTCTGTAGAAATATTAATCTTTTCCGTAATTTGCGGAAATTTTTGATAAAATCTGTAGAAACTAAGGGGAATCCATAGCAGTTGGCCTATGGTTTTTAACTGTTCATAATTAATGAATCCCCAAAAATATTGTATCGAATATTGATATTTGTTATCTTACGAGAGTAATTTCTGATTTCATAAAAATTAAATACATTCATTGTGTCATTTCCATAAAGTGTTCACATAAACAGAAAAGAATAAAACTTGCATTACATAATTTTTTTTTATTATCTAACATAAAATTTAATTACACAAATGTTAAGACAACCTTTTTCTTTACATCATTTTGCATTGTTCAATAACATGACTAAAATTTAGTACCTTTACAATAATTGCAGCACAGTATTTACATTAGGGTAACAACTGAAAAAAAATTTCAGCAACTTCAGTTTAATTATTGCATTAAATAAAAGAAAAAACTATTGCAGTTAAACAAGGTATTGATTAAATGTTAACTATTCAACATTGCAATAAGGAATAGTAAACATATGGTCTTTCACTAAATGAGACAAAAAAAAAGTTACATATGTAAAATAAAAAACTTTTTTTTTACATAAAAGAGCTGCTAAACAAACATAAATTATATGGCAGGATCACTGCCAATAGATGTGAAAAAGATCGCTAAATAAAAAAAAAATGTACATAATTAAAAACACAATAATTAAAAAAAATACAACACAAACATTCTATACACATAACACTTGCATTGATAATTGCATATAGTAATTGTTGTACTTTTAAGAAATGGCAACTTTTACGCAAATAAATAATAAAGTAAATTTCAATTACAATGAGAGTTCCACTCCCAAAGACCACAATGAGAAAATCACATCCAATTATTGCAAATTAGATTGTACTTTCTCCATATCTTGATTAATCTAATAAATGTCCACTTTTAACATTAATTTCATTAAAATTTATTCCATTTTTAACATTAATTATTATTATTCCACTTATAATATCAATTTCATTAAAAGAAAACTGTATTTGGAGATAGTGGCGTAGCAAGGACCACAGTAGTATTTCTTTCACCCCAAACATCCAATAGTCAATATTAAGAATGTAAAATAACTGGTAAAATATTTTGTCTCTGGTGTCTCAGAAGAGTGATGGCATCCAATGTATCCACTAGCCCACTATTTGCTGCACCACTGATAGGTGATCAGTGATGATAAAGATACAATAAAACTTGTCACCTCCCTATCAAAAATACAAGCAACTATTCCAAATATTTCATAAGCTCTATATTTCATGCCATGGCATAACTATAGAGAGGCAGGACTGGCAAAATGTAGGAGCCAACAGTCTTAGGGGGCCCCGACCTGAGGTGATACATCTACACACAGATAAGCCTGCTGTCCTGCCCACCAGGACTTAAAAAATATAAGTAAATGTATTAATAAAATCAATGTTATGTCAAATAGCACAAAATTAATTTATAGCCTTCAGAATGATTTCCTTACTACTAAATTATACGATCCTTTAAAATCAACTAACAGGATCATTAAAAGTGATAAAATATCTCCGAAAAAAATGAAGTACTTTTATAATTAGTGAAGTGTTTAATTTTCTAAGGACCCAACCTTAACATTTGCCAGAGGTCTCATACTGTTCAGTTATGCCACTGATTTTGTGACATTATTCACTGACCTTCAAACTATTAGACTAACAATGAAAAACTGAATATAGAAAATATTTTGAACAGATCAAGCTTTCTCAAAAGTAATTCAGCTATGTCAAATAAAAAAAGAAGCACCATGAATAATTCTAACACTTAAATATTATTCTTGTGTTGCATTTAATCTCTCCATAACCATGAATATTCTAACTCTAAAAAAATTTTAAGGACGGAAGATTCTGGTATATGCTTATTACCGAGTACGACTGTTTTGTTAAAATAAGTTTCAAGCTATTTGAATGAGAGATGAATAAGTAATATATAACATCAAGGCAAGGAAAT
Organism: Araneus ventricosus; assembly: GCA_013235015.1. Lineage (NCBI taxonomy): Eukaryota > Metazoa > Arthropoda > Arachnida > Araneae > Araneidae > Araneus > Araneus ventricosus. The sequence continues at coordinate 41,810 of BGPR01010361.1, read as the reverse complement.
TGCTGAGTTTATATCACTCACAGGTTTGTACATTTAATGTGTGTGAAAAAAATTTAATGTATAATTAAAAAAGAAAGATGAAAAGTACAATAGCAAATAATATAGAAGTAACATTTTTTAAAATTAAAAAATTCTACATTATTTTAAAAAAAACTGTTAAACAATAAAAACTTACAACAACTTATTTAAATTATGTAGGACCTTGAAGTATTGAATGTTGGAAACTAATTTTATGTCTGAAATTGAGCTTTAATTTACAAAAACTATTTAAATATAAAACAAAAATAATTTTTAAATCACAAATTTTTATAGAAAAAATTTTTTTAATTATCATACTAATAGGAAATTTCAAATATATAGTTATTATAAAAGATTTCCTTACACAACATACACTGTAGTTAGAAAGCATGAGCTGAAAAACAACTAGCAACAGCTAACTTTACAGAACTTTTTTCTTTTCAAATCAACATTGTAAAAACTGTTGATTTTTATGGATTTTAAAAATATGAGCAGCTTAAATAATTATTTTAAAACTTTGATTTGTTTAGCTATAATTATAGATTTATAAAATAATGCCTTTAATTACAGCATAAAAATAATAAAATTTAATATTTTTATTGCTTATAATTTAAGATCTTGTGATATTAAAATCACACAGATAAAAAATTACATATCCTTAAAAATATATCATAATAAAGTAAGTGCAATAACAACAGTAACATGACATAAAAAAGACCTTTTAAACATAACAATTAAAAAGTATTGCTTTTACATGCATTCTGTATTTGCAAATAAATTGGTTCCTTCAAAAATTTTACAAACAATTGAAACCAGATGAAAACAAGGACTCATTATTCACATAAATGGAAAATGAATTTACAAAATGTAACATCAAATCATAATGAACAAAAGTAATGAATGTGTTCTATTATTTTTGAAAAAAAATATAGATATAAGTTAACAAAACAAGTTTTTTGGACAGTGAAATAAAACAATGGCAGAACAACAAAATTCATAATATATTTCACAAAAATGATTTAGTGACAAAAAAAAATTGTCATTTACATTTTTCTACATCATATAAAATTAAACACTATTTGCTTATTACTTACATGAAAATCTTTAAAAAACATTAATGAGTAGTAAAACAAAAAAATAATTTATATCGTTCATTTGTAGCAAAAGTAAATTCATTCAGGCAATGTTCTAACTCATTACTTCAATTCCATATATGAACTAAATATCAAAATTAGAGTAATTAATCATTAAAATCAATCCAAGTTAAAAGTTTTAATAAGCAAGCAGTTTGTTGCCATTTAAATAATAAATAACCACTTTAATTTAATATGTGAGTGGATCAACATGAAGAAATTTATGCCTCAATAATATGATTCTGTGACTAGTATGCATAATCACAGTCTTAAAATTAAAAGAAATCACAGTTATTTTGATTTTCTCTTTACATATTAAATTAATCTAATTTTGTTCAACAAATGGTATCAAAACCTGGGAAAACAAAACATGGAAAAATAACATCACATTTCTATCCACAGAACAACCAATCATAAAAGCCAGTCCTCAAATCTTACTGCTGTCTTCCAAAAGTATTCACCTTGCAATTTTCATTAATTCTACCAGGCACATAATGGTAAAAAACAGAAATGCCTACCAACAGGCACAAATTTTAAAAGCAGTAAGCAGATTGCACTCATTTGGACTTCTGTTCAAATATGTTTCTCATGTCTGCTAAGGCTTCTGCAATATTTCTGCGGAACCTTTCAGAATCCTACAAAGAAAAAGGAGGAAAATCAATTTATTAAACCTCATGTACAGAAATAGATAAATGAAGCAAGCACCTTTAATCTCAAAATAACCTTAATCTCAAAATAACCTTTTAAAACAAGGATTCTGATGGAATAATAAAAATAAAAAAGGGTATAAAAACACATTAGGCTTAGTCAATTTAAAAGTATCAAATAATTTTTAAAAATAAAAAATCTGGGGGAAAGGGGGGAGAAAACAAAACCAAAACAATTTGAGGTACTGAGAGAAATACTTCAAATAAATTAGAATTTTAATCAAATTCATATTATATTTTAACAGTGTTTAGGAATGTTCTTTCTTAAGATATTCATTATGGCTTGATTGACTTATTGTATTGTTAACAGGGCCTCGCGTTTCTGCTTTTACCCCCAGATTTTTTATTATAAAAATTTTTTATATTTTTATTTCTTCATTTTTATTATTTTCTGTCAATTAGTTTTTAATATAATTCAGTATTACAATATTTTGGAATCTTGTAATTATTTTCTGCATCATCCCCCTCTAGACAGCACCACTAATAACAAATCAAAATTTAATTGAAAAGAATTGATGAACCGATAATTAAGGTCTGAAAATATTAAAATACTGTATTATCAGGAAGTGAATGAAAAATCAATAACAAAAATCCATCCTTACAAACATGAAAGAAGTGAAATAAAGGTGTGTAAAATACAGAAAAGTTTGCTTCCTTTAGAAGCACCAGAAGATAAAATTTCTTTTGACTACCTGCGAATTTACTTACTATTACCTTCCCTTATTAAGAATAAACAAACATTCCAGACGAGCTGATAAAATAGGACAGAGGTGTAAAAATATTCAGTAGTTGGTTAGAAAACAGACAAATTAGTTTTGTAAGGGAAATGGTGAAATCCGAATGGCTTAATGGTACAGCATCTAAACAGCCCATAAGAAAGAAAATAATAAATAAAATGATAATAATTTTGAAAAAGTTCACAGTTTAAATCAGGGGTGTCTAACTCAAATGCTATAGCGGGCCAAATAAACAAGGTCTAAGTTTATGTGGACTGCAGAGAAAAAACTTTCAATTTTAAAAGAAATGCAAGTTAATTTCGAAAAAATAAACTTATGTTATTGTATTTAAAAAAAACAAGAACAACATTAAAATTAGTGTTTTCATCTTGGTCATTGGCATCTTTCTCGTCTACCAGCTTTTCTACTTCGAGGTATATCTTGATTCCTTAGGTGAATGTCAGTAATTAGGCATCTGACAGGAGACTTATTTCCTTTCATACATGAAAATAATTGTTCGCATTGATAAGAATTTCCAAACAGAGAAATAATTTATATGCCAGTTTTCAAACCCGACTGAAAATTCAGGCCCCAACTTCACTGAATGGTGCCTTCAAAGCTGATCAGCATTCTATCTCAAGTATCTCAATCGATGTAACACGGCTAGTAATCATCGGTCATCAGCAGTTGTAGTAGTTCATTATTAATAATTTATGTATAATTAGGAATTTTAAAAACTAAACTACAAAATTTTTATTACAAATTTAGTTTCATGCTGTTATATACCTTGGGCTGCATGCTACCCGAGAGTTTGACACTCTTGGACAGTCTAAGCAGGCATGTACTTCAATTATTGACTCTTCAGAATGGAATATTATCTAAAGTCTGCTTTTCATGAACAAATTTTCCAAGAAAGAGGACAAGTTTTTGCTCTTTGAAACCAGTTTACATTGGTATTTCTTAAAGTAAAGCTGTAATAAACAGTAGAAAGTGAATTTAGAAACATGAAATGAATTTTACGAAATATAAATTTTACTTACTGTTTCTGGCGATGATATCTTGCTAGAAATATGGAAGAACAGAATGTCTTCACCAGCAATGATATATGAAACTCCATAACCATCATCAGCAACCTATTGAAATGACAAAAGAAAAAGAAAAAAAATACAAATTACAAATGCTTGAAATTAAGTTAGGTTTCTATAGAATTATTTAACTTTCGAATACCACTTTACAACCAAGACATAATTAAAAATAGATTAAATTTAAATATATTGTACTATTATACTGTATAGAAGAAAAGGTGAATGATATATATATTGTTTAACTTTAGAAATATTTAATCCCATTAGTTTACAAAGTTAAGTATTTTTGGGGTTTCTCAATAATAATAATAAAAAAATTAATTTGCTTTTTTTTGCAATCCTGATGTGACCACTCCTGAATCCTAATCCAGATTTAGGAGACATATTTTCATTCAAATTTGTAACCAGGTCTACCACACATCAGAATAAAGAGTCCAGGAACAATATCAATATGGCATGTAATCCTGCAACGTGTTTACAGTTATAAGCAGTCGTTTTACTAGATAAAAAATGATTATACTATTCAGATTGTCCAGGATTAGTACAAAATGTGACACAGGGGGAAACAGAGCACAAAACAACTGGATATTCTCTTGCCTGAACTTTATACAATCAAAAAGTTTTACATTTAGGTAAACTCTGAATAGTATATTTGTTCTAAAACAATATTTAAGAAAAATAATAGGTCTATATTTGACAAATCTGGAACTCCTGGTTTTGAGGAAGAAGGAAATCTAGTATTCCAACTATAAGCATGCAGTTTATAATCATCCCTGGATTGTCTAATAATATGTAAGTGGGTATGATTTTTCACATTTTTAAATGTGTTGCGCATAAATCAAGTTACTGCACTATTGCATGTGTTTATAACACAACTGAGATTACAACAAAAATAAAATTTCATAAAACACCATCACAGATTTATAAAAAAATGTCATTTTGGAATAGAACTTTTAAAAGCTGAAAATGGACCATTCCATTTAAAATGTTTCATTTACTAAATTATTCCAGATATAATGGTATGAACACTTACAGGTCCAAAGCCACCTCCAGCAGATATGTGATGAGGATTTTTCTTCAGGTCCATCATACTTGTTTGCCCATGTGGGGTCTAAAAAGGAGAACATATTAAAATTGAAAAATATATATTTAACAAAATTTGCCAACTATTTTCTTCAAACAACTGGACAATGCCCTCTAATCTCTTTATATTTTTCGGAAGAGGAGTTTAATACCCGAGTTGGCAGCACTTCATTTCATAATTCATCTCACATTCATGTAAAAAAACTCTGTTTATAGTTACAAAGTTTTCTCTCCATTTTTATTGTACTTTGTATATGTTTTAAGTGTTGTAAATAAATGTAAGAAATTTCTCCTTCTGCTGTATTTTTTTCTAGTCCAAACAAGATCTATCTCTGAAATACAAAATTTTAAATCGGCTGTTTTTGTAAAACACAATAGAAAAGTTCCAATATTGCATTTTTTCAAAACTATTGCACTATGAGTAGTTTGATGTGTAATGAACAGAAGTTGCTTCAGTTTTACATAGAAAATTATGCACACTTTGGTACAGTTTACACAATAAACCAGAAAATGGTGGTCGGTTTTCAATTGCATTAACTATCTCCAGTTGTAACTCAACAGGAAGATAACTAATAAAGCTACACGCACCATATTTCACCAAGATACCTTTAACAAATTTTAATCAGGAATTTAACAACAAAGGAAAAATCAAGAATTTCATTAAACAAAGTTAAGTAAATATCCAAAAGTGTTCCATATTCAAAGGAAACCAAAATGCTATAACTAATGATGGGAAAAGTAAAAGATAATTTTTGGCCAAGACTTTTTCAAACAATAAGAATGTGCTTTAAAATCCTTCTTTCTACATTATTGTATTGTTCTTCTCTTCAAAACATTATCATTATGATAATGTTTTGCTGCTCAATTTTAATAAAAAAAGTGAAAATATTATACTCTCATTCACTAAATTTTTATATTTATCAAACGAAACAGTGAAAATCGGATATAAAAATGAATTTGGAAGAAAGGAATTGTTTCGTTTTGATATATTTTTATTTCTACAAAATGCCAATCCATCTGCATGATTAGATCAGGGTTATAAGTCAGAAATTATAATTGTTAAAAATGTGGAAAATATTGCTTTAGCATTTCAGACTTACTTGACTTGTAGACAGTCTCCATGGCTCACTAAGAACTTCATTCAAAAATGGCGATTCCACATTGAGGTATTTAGCAACAACATAGAGGCAGAACAGGTGACGATCAATACCTTTGCCACACATAGCATTTTGGTAACCCCTCTGATGCCTGTCACAAGCTTTACGGAGAAGCTCAATTCTTTTCCCATTCTAAAACAGAAATCAATATTCATGAATATTGTCACATGCAACAATCAAAACAGTCACTGTTGATACTTCAATAGCTGTCGAGTGACTGAACAATAATAATGATGATTTTATTTCTCATTCTTTCTGATAGCAAAAATTTGCTTTTTCTAAATTTATTAATTTAAATAATTATTCATGTTATGTTTTTGCTCTTCTTTGTTGGTTTTGATTAACCTCATTACTCTGTTAAATCAAACTGTTTAACAGAAGCACATTATATACAGCAATATTCTTAGTCTGAAAGACATACATTTTCAAAAATTCTATAAAAAACAGCAATCTTAAAAAATTAGCTGAGAAGGTAGACAATGATTTCTCCGTACATCTAATGCAATTAAAATCATCGAGTTCATCCTATTAGAAATGAACTAATTTTATTGAATTGCATAAAATTTTTAAATTCTTGATTTGTAGCTAAATTAATTTAAATAACATATTATGTGGAATTATCTAAATTTTACAGACATAATGACTTCAGATGAACAATTTTACCAAGAACTTTAAATATGCATTATGAATATACTGTTATCTGGTATTTTTTCTTTTTTGTCATACAAGGACCAAACTGCAGCAAACACTTGGCTAAAGACAAAACGTAAAAGTAATTTTAAAATCAGATACACTAAAATAAAGTCATAGAAAAGTCTGTAAAATCTAAAACCAGGCAAATGGTACCTAAAGCAAAGTTAAGACACAACAGTGAAAACAAAATTTTGTCAAAACTTGGATGATCCAGTCAGTTAAGTAAAAATTATTATATTTCAAAAATGTAATGACATGGGAGTGAAGACTGCTCTAAAATCGACTGCTCATAAAATGGATGATAAATTATTAAACATACTAAATATACAATTACACCTAGAAAGTCAGTAATTTCTCAGAGTGATTTTTTTTTTCATTTAAACACAGATTTGGTACAATTTTACTATTTTGTACATCTATTTGTGGCACTGATAATAAGTAATGGCATATCACAAAAGGAAAAGAAAATAAGAAAAATATAAAATACAATGCTCGACTATTCTGCAGGTCAAACAAGAACTCAGTAATTATACAAAATTATTAAGAAACAGATATGTGCTTCAAATGTTGGAACTTTTCAGAATGGTTTGTTATTTAAGAAATGCAACACCTGACTATTATACAAAGTAACAAGCCTGAATTTATTCCATGATGAAATATATATTGAAACCACCAAATTATTTGTACAAAAGAATGATGACATTTCTTTTTAACTAGCATTAAACTACTTAATTCTTTCAGCAATACTTTGCTAGAGATATCCCAAGTCAACTTTTCATAATATAATAATAATAATAATAAATAATTATTCAGAACACTTACAGTTGCTTTGGAATCCAGCATAGATTTAACAAATTCACACGATTCCATGGTAACAGGACGAACAGTCTCTGTTCGACCTTCTCGGAACAGACGTGTCATGGATGCTTCATATGTCAAACTAAACTTGCGGGAATCCTAGAATGAAAAACACAAACAAAAACAAAAAAAATAATGATTAGTAAGTAATTTACCTCACTTTTATCATTTTAAAAATATGTTCATGACAAAATATTGAATATCATTTAATAAACAATATTTAACATTTAATAATTATTGATATGAAAAGGGAAACCTCTTTATTGAAAAATGGTGAAACAAACACAACATGCACAATACAATTATGAGAAACCAAACTTTTTATAAAAGTCATATTTGCTTATGTTGTGCCTGATAAAACTATTTTTCACTAACATCTTCTTTAGGGGTGGGGGAAAAACAACTTTAGCAAATCTGTGAGAAATTTTGCAACCATATATTTCTGATCAATCCCACTTGAGGGTCACAATCCACAGTAAAAGAACCTCTGGTTTATATCATATTATTTAAAGAACATTTATAAGAAATTTGCTTCACAAATTCAACTTTTAAATTTGTTTGGTTTCTTTTAGCAAAACATAATTTTTAAAGACTGTTTTAATAAATCAAGAATAGCAGAGTTCAAAAATATATATTAATAAAAAAAGATATGTATAAAAAAGTTATATTAAGAAAATAAAACATTAACACACGTCCGTAATCTATGCATTGGAAGTAAAACTGCTGTCATAAGCTGATAACTTTCATACACAACTCACCCTATAATAAGCAAGCTGAAGAGCCATTTGGATGTAAGCATCTGGACTAACTCTGCATTTCTTCATGAACCCTTTACCATACGCATCATGCATTAGTAACCTAAGATCAACATCATTAATTGCTCTGTGTGCTGATTCTTTACAATTGTCAATCAGTTCAACAATCTGAAGGGGAAAAAAAACTTTTTTAAAAATTGTGAATAAAAGTGCAAAACAATTTGTGATTACAATGAAAAAGTTATTGATTAATACAAGAAAAAAATAGTCAGGCATTTTTGCATAAACAGGATCAATCATTTAAGAAAGCAAAAATTGACTTTAAGCTATAAATAATTAAATTATCTACAGTTATGAAAAATAGAATGCTATAATAAAGTAAAACCCCAGTTAATAAAGTAAAACTCAGGTTAACCAAAATGCCAGTTATCTGAACTCTGGTTAACCAAAACCTGGGTTATCGAAATCCAGTGGGCAGTGCCCAGACACGGGGATCCAGCTTCTATGCAACTTAATTAAAAACGTTTGTTTTAGCGTAAGACAACTACCTTTAGATCATCAGCTCAGTTATAAGCAGAATTTCTGGATTCTAGATTGGAATGACACCATTTGCTGCCTTCAAAAACGAATGTTCGTACAGCTATGAGTGAGATCAAAGAATTGCAGAATTAAGTGTGAATGGTTACAGAGAGTAATTTCAAAGTGTATTTGCAGTTGGACTGCCCCTGAAATCGCAAATCCAAAAAGCATGTACTTTACTGCACGGAAATTATCACGAAGGCAAGACTTTTTTCCAACATATCCCCACTTTTTCATTTTATGCCTCCCCAAGGTCAGTGATTAATTTTAGAGAGCTAAAATTAAAATTAATGGGCATTAACAATATTAATTACAATATTGTGCCCAACGGAGGGTTAACTTTAATAAAGAGCATGAGCATAGCCTACAAAGAGAGTTTGAGTTCATTTTACACTAAAAACATTAAAGAATTACATACTATAATTAGATAAAAATAGTAATAGATGTTCATGGCTTAACTGAAAAAATTGTTATCCAAAATGACCCCTAGTTCGGTTAACCCATTAATGCCTGAATTAATTTAAAGAATAGATTTCAATAAATTTCTATTAAATTACCTTTAAAACACAAAGACTAAGTTAACTGTGAAGTAAAATTAAAATTGGGGGAAAAAATTCTTTTGGTTTTTTTTTTAAATATTTTTTTTGGAAAAAAAAAATTTTAAAAAATCGGCAAAAAATCATTTTTCATTGTTTTTTTTACATAAATAATATAGATTTTTGAAATGCAGCAAAAAAAAAAAAATCACTCAAAAGTAAAAATCACTTTATAATTCCTTGCATTACCACAAAAATAAATGAAAGGAAAAATAAAAAAAATCAAAATGACTACACTTTGACTTCAAAATCTGGCTAACTGGTGGTATATACCTGCTGAAAACTGTTTAGGAATTTAGTAATACCGATTAACTTCATAGAAAAAGCAAAAAAGAAACAATAGAATGCATTCAGTTCACCCATGAAAGCGAAATGTAACTATCCTATAATAAATAGGACACTGGGCATTAATAGGTTAACCGAGGTCGAACTGTATTCCAAAAACTGAACAAACATCAAATGAATACATTTGGTAAAATTCATTAAAAGACATAGTAAACTAACCTCAGAAGAAAAGTCCCACTTTAATCGGCTTGGAGCAAATATGTTATTCTTTACTTCACCAATGCAATTACCATCTGCAGTATATCTGTTTAAAAACATACAAGTCGATAAATTAAAGGTACAATTGTATACTATTTATATTGAAAATGAAAATATTAAAAGTAATGCACTTACGGGTTGGAATTAAACTCTTGACAAAGACAAAATTCCCACAGATGTCCCATAATTGGTGCATCAGCCCTAAAGAGAGAGAGAAAAATGTTATCTATTTAGAAAATTCTTAGATGGATCAAAATTTTCAAAAATCTATGCCTAAGAGACTACCATATTAAGTCACTCATATGATTAAAAACAGTAAGTAGCATAGATATATAACATATAGCACAGTTAACTTTGAAAAGTCACAACTTGCATCTAGTTTTATTCAATTTTTCAGGAGATGATTGTCTCTCTCGTTCATAAAAAGTCTTGATATTGTTCTTAATCTTGTAAGAGAAACTAATATGAATAAAAAAAAAATGATATTTTTTTCTAGCTTGATAGCAGGCAAAATATGCCAACTACAACAGCATTAAGCAGATCTCTAATTTTTGCGGTCAAAGCTATGGCATTTGCACACATTTTAGTGGCCTCTGCATAAATAGAAAAGTGGTATTTCACCAACTTTTATGTTTGGTAATAACTGCCCTCCAACTAACAGAATGTAAAACATTTCCTTTCAACTATTTCATAAATTTAATTTTTTTTAAAACTGAAAACAGCAATCCTATCATTTATTGGAACAAAAGAGTTTTAAGATGGATATCAAATGAAAAAGAGCTTTTTTAGAAACTAAATTAAAGGAAAGAAACATTATTTAAATCAATTCTGATGCTCACCATGAGTGTTCAGCATTTAGACCCACCTGAAAAAAGTAAAAGGCAAATTATATACAGCAAAAGGTGCATAATACATATTACTGATTGAGTTGTTTCAAAGATTAAAGATCAACGAAACTAACTAGTAAAAATCAACAAGTTATTTTGAATTAATATGTGAACACTGTTTAAAGTTTTGAAATATTCAACTGCTCTCTAAATACAAGTGCAGTTTGATTGGTGAGTACATTTTCTAAAAAGGTTTTAAAACACTTGAATATTCCCGACAAATGCTACAAGTTATTTCTGAAGTCACCAATAAATTACATTATGTTTTGCTTATGAATTCTTAGAGCAAAATCTCAATTTTTTAAAAAAATGTAAACCACTAAACTCAATTTCCCCTATTTAAAAAATATAAATATCTCTTAATCAAATAAATATAATACTAGTATATTTTTAAAGCTCTTAGAATGAATACTATTCACTAAGAGAAAAAAAAAAATGAGAAAAATCTACAAAGAAATATTAGAATCAAAGAAAAAAGTTTGAAATGAAAAAATACTTAATAACTTTAGTGAATAACAATATCCTATTACAGAATAAAGTGGCACTGCTGAGTTTTATTGTCTTGCATTCTTTATTGTCAAGTTTTGCTATTTTGCATTCAGTATAACTGCATAACATCCTTCATTAAAATAGAGAATTTTTTCCTTAAAGCTATGTTAAAAATATAGATAAAAAAGTATAAGTTTTTAAGTTGTATGGGCAATTTTAATTTAATGCAGAATGGTCAAAAGCTACAATGTCATACAGCTTATAAACTAACAATCAAATCAAACTTATCAAATAACTTAACTAATCAAACTAACTAATCAAATGAAAAAGTTAAGACATACTAGATATTGTTATGATTCAGATGGGTTTGTGGATTGAATGGACTTTAATTAAGATGGCATAAACCTATCTGAATCATGAAAATATCCAGTATATCCTAACTTTTTCATTTGATAAATTTTCAAAGCTGTATGTCATTGTAACTTTTGACCAATCTGCAACAATAACAATTCATAACAATATATTTTAAATCAATGATCAAAGTAGGTATTTTCCAGAGATCTGAATACTTTCTATGAAATGAGTATCTTGGAATCAAAATATTTTCAGAATATGCTGAAAGAACACTTATAAACATTTACAAGATTTCTGAGTGGTTTAAAGATTTAGATTATACATTCATAATTACCATAATACTGCTATACATAAAAGCTGATGTAGACCTTAAATGTAATTATATTTTACTGAATAAAACAATTAGCATTTTTGAAATTTAATATCACACATAAGAACAGATTTTATAAAACTAAACATACAAAACATGCATACCCTTCCATTTTTAGCAATGATGAAGTTGAAAGACTTATCAAACCAACGGTCATAGCCTTTACCATGCAACATTGCACGACCAAATTCATCAAGTTTACTACGATCATTCTAAAAATTAACAAAAGAATATTAGTATTTCCTTCTATACTTTGCCATTTAAATATCAAGAATGATTAAAAAAAAAAAATTAAGAAAACTTACAGCATCAAAATCGTAAGATTCCTCATCAAGAGATACGAAAAATGCAGCCTAAAAGAATAAAAGATCATAGTTATAGAATGATTAATAAGTAAGAAGTTCATTATTTTGCTGATCAAACATCAGCAAAAAAATAGTAACATTTCCATATTAACTGTCTTAAGGATATCAACAGAATATTTATATTTTGTCTTACATAGCACATTAATGGTAACTTCAACAAATGTATTGCAAATGTGGGATAGTTGTAAATTTTGAAAATGAAGAAATCTCTAAAATAATTTCTACAATAGCAGAAAAATTAAGAATACATATTCTTTAATCATCATTAATTAAAAATCAATGTAAGATTTAGTTAAGCTTAAAAAAACTGAGGAAACAAGAATTAAAACTCTAATGTAAACAACATTGTAAATGTTCTGAATAATTTACCAATGACAGTAAAATAAAATAAATCAATGTTAAATAGTGGGGCCCATTGTAATTCTCTTTACAAGTAATAAAACTGAATTAAAAATGTTCAGAACAATAGCAATAATTAGTCACTAATAATAAGATGAATTTAATAAAACACAACTTTATACATGATATTAATATTTTATTTTGATCAAATATTTTCTTTGTCAAACTATGCTCATGAGAATTATTTAGCTAAAACAAAACAATTCTTAAAAAAAAAAAATCCCTTTTAACAACATAATTTCTGAAAGCTACCAAGGAATCCTAACTTCATTTTAAATCAAAATATCTCATTGAAATTTGCTGAATTATTATTTTAAATCAAATCCTTTTTTCATATCTATAATAAACAACGTTTCATTTTATTATGCATCTCTTAATTTTGAAGTCAGGACAAAATCTTTCAGAGAAGAATAGAGTTACAAAATTTACAGAAGTTAAAACAGAAGTTCTCATCTCCACCGAATTTTCATTCAGATGCACACAGCAGCCATTGTTCTGTACTTCATGACAGTTAAATATTAACGATATTATGAATCACTAGTCAAATCAATCTGTCAAAGTCGGGGAATTAGGAATGATGACTTTACTAAGATGACTTGTATAAAAAAATTTCAATTTCCATACGCAATAGCAATATTTTCTGCTATGTTTAAAATCTAAATATTATTTATTGAATAAATATATAGAGTGCAGATAAAAAGCAGCATGCTCATCATTATGGAATCGTTGTTTTGGAACGAACTATACTGTGTTTAGCTTGGAACTAGGGGATTACAGCCTTTGTTGTTTCAAATCCCATAACCCCTCTAATTGAAGTCAAGCAGCATGCTTATTCATTTAGTAGATGAAAATTCTAATATAATTTAATTTAACATACGTAGTTAAAACGTCAACATTTTTTAGAAGAGTTACATATTATTTAAATACTTAGTAACCTTTCATTTGTTGTTTGTTGGTAGATATGCATAATCATACAATACATATTTAAATTATAAATCTATTAGCTCTATACCTCGGCAGAAAAAAAAAAAATCAATTTCCATTCTTTTGAGTAAAAGCTGATTTAGTGCATTTAAAATGCTCAAACAGATTATGGAAAACATTTATGAAAAACATTTTATAAAAAAGATAAGCGTTTTTTTTTTTTTTTTCAATTTTTTTTTTTTAAAGTCCAACTTGATTAACAAAAAAGATACTAACACTTCTTTCCTTTATTGCTCTTATTGTTTTGAAGTACCAGATTAAAAAAATTCCAAAATCTATTAATTTGGACATTGGCCCTTTTTCTAACAAGTTACAGAATTGTTTTGTTGAAATGAAACTCACTACTTTTGTTCATCCACCAAAAATTTGAAGACCGAAGATATTTAAAGAATAAAATTTTAAGACAAATCACAATAATAAGCAGGTAAGAAGAAAATTAATATAAAGAAAGAATAAATAATAAAAAAAAAACAGAAATTGAAAAAAAAATCAATACCTTTTCAATGGTACTCAGAGAAGCTTTGTTGAGGCCTTTCACAAAATACTTTTCTCTTGCCTCAGCCCACACAGTCCTGAAAAATGATTTTGCAATTAACATAACATTCATCCACCATAAACAACATTTTTTTTAAAAAACATTTCTATATTTGCTTTGAATATAGAATTCAAATTTTTAGAAAATTGAACAGTGAAATTAGGAGAGAAAATGGGTAGTTCAAATTTTTTGGTTAAATTTAATTCTTAAAATAGGTATGCACCAGGGATGAGATTGGCAAAAAAGGAAAAAATCTGAAATCGTACGAGAGAAAAAAAATTGTACCATAATTTATAAGCGAAAGAAGTAAAACATCAGAACATGCAGCATGATGGAAATATTACACTATAATAATTAATAACTTAATTATTTATAATTCAGTACATATAAATACGAAAAAGAATATTAAATTATTATTACATCATTCACATTAAAAGTCAATAAAAAAGTTCAACAAAATCTCTTTTTTCTGCAAAATATGCCACAGAGGTTTTGTTTTCTGCAAAAAGGTGGTACTTAATACTTTGAATGGCACTGAATGTTGGAATGTTCATCCTTGTAGAGTTTGCTGATATAATGTTGATTCGTCAGTAAAAGATGAATCAGCTAGTTTCCTAGCTGGTGGAGTTAAGCCGCAGGGTCGAGCATATTTTCCCAGAATTTTCTTTCAAAAATGGAAGGTAGGAAGGTTTCTTTTTCTTTGTGTAAAAGCGGAATTTTCGGAAGAAAAAGCAAATTTCTGCGGGGGTGGGGGGGAGTGGGATTGGAAATCCGAGGGGGGAGGAAATTTTGCGAGGAAAAAGACAAAAAAGCGGAATTTCTCCAAAATAACAAAAAAGCGGAAATCCACCAAAAAGCGGAAAAATCTCATCCCTGATGCGCTGAAGGTGGTAAGTGCTTGAGCTCGTGTATTCCATGGAAAAAGATGCATCATTGCCGTACGGTAAATGAAAGTTAAATTAAGTTCTGATAAATGAAAAAAAAGCATAACCCTTTAATCATTTATATATAGGCCATTAGCTATACATTTTCAAAATATTTCAAAATGTATAGCTAATGATACAAAACAAGTGTTAGGTGTAATCAAGATAAAATGTCTGTTGTGCTCCACAAAATATCAAATCTAAAATTAGCAATTATTTAACATATTTCAAGAGTTAGTTTGTAACTGCACTAAATACTAACAAAGAAACAACTTGAGAGTGTCAGTTAAGCCCTTAGCACATGAACCAATTTTCTTCGAGACCGCACTACTTTTCTTCAGACAACCTATTTTTGACCTCCAAAATGAATGGCAAGAGTTTTCACGCCATTTGAAGAAACTCATGCTTTCTCTTGCTGTCTTGAGAAAAATTTGTCTGTGTGCTTAGAGTGTTAGCCAGATACTTTGATATAAAAATAAATAAAACTCAAGAGAATACCTATAACTCTTGTATTTACATGCAGCTAAATGCACATATATTAATAGCCCACCTTTCTACTGCAGTTAAAGCTCCTAAATGCTCTTCTCCTGGTTGAGGTGGAGATTCATCATTTAAAATCTTTTCTATTTGCCTGTAAAATAAAAGTGGAAAAGTCAATTGTCTTTGAATTAAAATGTATAATAAAATTAATTAAAAAGAAATGCAAATGGAATACAAAAAACCCCCATTTTTACCTATGAACTTCAAAATAAATATTGCACACACAGTGCTTAGCAATTATTATTCATGTGCCTGTACTAAAACCAGTTATTCAATATAAAATTTATTGTTTTACGGTACATATTTTTAAAGACAACAAAGTCTAAAAAGTGTTATACCTCTGAATTTCAGCAGGAGTTAAAAGTCGACCCATATAATACATAGGGACTTTAAAAAATCGGCCAGCATGATAAACTGCTATATGTTGGCTGTCATCCAAATGCACTAATTTATCTATAAAAAGCAGAATTAAAAACAAGCTATACATATATAATACCAAAATAAGTGCAAATAAAAAGCAAAATCAGTCTTAAATCACAACATAATATTACCTGTTTCTTTTCCAGGTATACGGGTAGTGTTAAGCATACGTTCATACTGTGCTGAACATAAAGGTACTAAATTTTGGACCATAATCTAGCAGACAAAAATAAACAAATATTTTTCTTATTTCATATAAAGTGAGTGATCATCATATCAACTCAAACCATAAATTAAATCTGACCAAAATTACAAGAAATTAGATAAATTAATACACTTATTAAAATGGAAAAAGCAAAAGAGAATCTAATAAAAAATGAAGCAAAACAAATTAGAAATATAATAAATATGGAAGGAATACTGCAGAAAACCGATTATCAGTAAAGGGAATTTTTCACAACAAACAATTTTTTGTGCTTTTTCTTGTATTAACTGTTAAAACTTCAACATAACAAATGTTTCTCTCCCTCCCTTACCAACAATTTCAACTCTTTTCGAGAAAATTCTTGAGTCTCCTGAGAGTACATAAAAACCTCACTGCAATCACCACACACAATAAGTGTTTTTGACTGAAACAAGACTGCTGAATTTGGCCGAGAATCCAAGTCAATTTGTGGCGTAGTGTTTTGAGTTCTTCCTGTGCTCTGTGAGTGAGCTAGTTTGAACTGCAGTAGTCCACTGAAGGATGGATTGTTTTGCTTATCAAATGTAAATATTTGTAAATAACAGCTGTAAATAAATTTCTGTTTGTGCCGTCTTGATTCAAGTCCATTTAATCCACGAACCCATCAGAACTGTAAGAACATTGTATTGTGCACAATATTCCCGCCTATTTTTTATCCTTAGCTTAACTTCGTTACTTTTAGCAGTATACCAACAATATTTATAAATAGTAAGTTTCACCTAAAAAGAGAATATCACGCCAAAGTAAATATTCCCTATCCGGTGTCGCCTCTTTTGTTCTGCTTTGTAATTTTAAATTCTGTAATTTTTAGCAAATTTTGATTTATTTACTCTGGAAATAATTCTGCTTTTTATACGTTTATTTTAATGATAGTTTCCAACTTTTGAACTTTTTTTCTCTTTTAGATACTAATAAATAAATCTGAGCAATTGCTCTGGAAATAAATTTCTTTACAATTAAGTAAATCAAAATTATCTTAGGTTTTAATAAATATAATATATTACTTGCTAGATGAGTACATTCTTGAAATAAAAAAAAAAAATACAACTCTTAAATGATCAAATTTTTCTGATGCAGCAATGATTTTAAAATGGTACAATCATGCTCATTAAAATCTAATATCCTGTTTTTGCATCAAATTTGTCTTTTACTGTTATAATCATATACAGCAGTAAAAAATAAAGCTTTTAGAAAATATTTTACTGAAAATATATAGTTTTATTACAATTTGTAAATGACCCCTATTCAGTCAACAAGGGTTTGGATACGATAAAGAAGATAGTAAAAGAGCCCCCCTCCCCCACGACACAAATGACCACTTGCTTACCAGATGGGGGAGGGAAATGTTTACCTACTTTCATTTCTGTCCTCGGCCGTTCTGGGTTTTAAAAGAAGTAGATTTCAAAGCACTATGGCTTTCAGAGGGTTAAGAAAGCAAATGACTACTACCCTAGGAATTTCTTCCACATTAATACATTCCTTTCTTCCACTTTTTTTCTTGTAATTAATTCAGAATTTCATTATATTTTGCTTCTCTTTTTCTATTTTTAATTGTATATGAACACAAATATATAAGGAATCAATTTTACTTACTGGTTTCAGTGTCTGTCGATCAATCGCCCTTCTAAACAGGAAAGCAGAATGTATAAAGCAAGCAGCTCGAGCAGCCTGAACTTTTGAGGGATGTACCAAAATTGCATCCTAAAAAAAAGAAGTATTATGTAAATTGTTAAATTTAAAAAATATTAAATTATAAACTTTAAAACATGAAGAAATAAAATGATACCCAGAAAAAAGTAGCATAAAAACAAAAGAAGCAGCACAAATGAATTTAAATACACAGACACATAAAAAATCAATTTATATTTTAAAAACCTCAAATTTATAAATTTGCACTAGTCAGTAGTTAAGAAATAAATCCTATAAAAACTAATGCTATATTCCACACTCCGTTATGAACTAAAAAGGCATATTCTTTTTCAGTGAACTCACTTCACCACATTTTTGCTTTCATTTGGCATATATATATATGGGGAGGAAGATGTAAAAGGACAAGGCCTTTTCTACATTACATGATATTTTATGGGCAGTTCAAGGTCAAGATTTAAGGCTTCTTATCCCCTCTTCAGCTTCAGGAATGCACAAATGCCTAAAGATGACACCATTCAGAATCTTAGAAGACAGGTGAGAACATTTAATACATGCGATAAATATTATATGAGGACATGTACTGAACCCAAATTCAGGAAAAAATACAGTACAAAGGGATGAAATAAATGCCAATATGCCAACTCATAATGAAAAATATTTTACAAAACTGCGAAATTCTGCAAAGTAAGTAGAAATTAAAAAGTAAACATAATAAAAAAATAACCTACAATTCCATAGAAATTGCTGTTAATCATCAATGGTCCACGTCCACGCAAATAAATGAACTCTTCCCACCAATCAGAAACCTTGAAAATATAAAAATCAGAAGTTACATTAAATTTCACTAACGAAAATTTTTCATAGGTCTTCAATAACTATAGTTGAATGTCACAAAAATTTAAGAAAAATAAATTCAATATTATGCCACAGATATTTCAATGATTATTAATGAAATTCAAATTTTTAAAAAATACATTACAAAATTAATTTTGTATCACAGATTAATTAGAATCATCCTTGACTATCAGTATTTTAAAATATCTAAAAAAGTAAATAAAGTTTCAGTTTCATTAGGTACTTACATAATTTGTAGCCCACCAAGATTTGAGTACTAAGTAACGCTGTAGTTTTTTCCCAATCTCAGATCCAAATTCTTCAGCCAGCACTTGCATCCTTTTGAACTTTTCTTCATCAAGAAGAGGTTTAACAGATTCCAAATACTAAAACAAAGTAATTTACAGGTAAGATAAAAATAATTAGTTGCATCATAATCATAAAAATATTCCATAAATACAAATATAAATTTTAAGAATTGTAACAAACCAGTCCTGAAATAATAATATGAATTTTTTAATTGCATCTGAAAAGAAAGGACTCAGATGTAGCATATAAAATTTATTTATTGTTTTTAGTGAATTTTTTAAAAAAGAAATAAAACTTTTCCTACTACACCTTTTCTCAATATCCTACAGTCAGAACAGTAATTGAATCACTAATATTGCTTTAGATAACATGAATTTAAAATTAATGATTTTTTCACTTTTTTATTTCTTCTAATGTTTTGTTTTCATACCTTTCAAATTGAAAGAAACCCTAAATGGAGTAAGGCTTTTAATCAGTATAAGCAATTAAATTAATGAATACAAGATTTTCCCACCAAATAAGATTTATCGTTTCATTAACTAACAATTATGGTGGTAAAATATAATTAACAGTTTGTTTTGTGTAAATATTCAAATATGTTTTTTTAAAAATATCGACTATTCATACTTTATTTAAAAGGTTGGGATACTTGTAAATAACAATAAAAAAAACATTTCATTAAAAGAAATTAATAAAATTTTAAAAAATCATTTGGTATGAACATTTATCAAAAAGTAATAGAATGGCAACACTACAGTATTTTTGTTTTGTTTCAAGAACATTGCCCAGCAGTGATGAAAAAGAAATGCTTCTGAACATTCGATGTTACTTAAATTGTGTGATAGTCTTGTAAATATTTCTTGTTAAAAAAAATGTCTGTCCTCTGTGCAAGTCGTGATTAAATGTTGTTTTGGAAGGAAGGTGTCAATGTACTTCATCTAATGTTTGAAATCTAGTACAGTCGTTTAATGGAAGTTCCGCTGAGATTTGAACACGGATAGCAGTATAAAAACTTTTTTGACATATTAACCAGTTAACACTTTCTTTCTTTCTTTCTTTCTTTTTTTTGCCTTATTGTGTCCAAAAATAAGCACATTTTTATAAGCAATTTTGTATTCAAATTGACTTTATAAATTCAAATAAGCAGTCAAAACAGTCACAGGTATTGATTTTTGATAATTTTTAATTGCAGGTGAAAAAAAGGACCTAAAAACTGATATACCTAACCTGACCTAAATACTGGTTTACACTTGTTTTGCTATCCAACATTAATTAGACTGTTAGAGCCATTTACTAGAAACATTGCAAAATAAAGAAAGTGAAAAAGCAGGCAAAATCATTGGACTGGTTTAGAAAAATTACCTGCCCGAGCAGCATTTGGGCAAATAAAGGAACTACCTTTACACAGCACCCAAACACCATTCAGGCAAAACTGTTAAGTGGTTAATGGAGGTCTGAAGAACAGTTCCATTTTTTATGATATATAATTTGTCTATAACACAGTATTGTAGCAAGTGAAATGGTGATTAGGGCAAACTTATTTTTTGACCCACTTTTCAGATTTTGCTTTAAAATAGGAAATATATGTGATATTTTAATATTTTAACTTTCTTAAATCATTTTTAGCGATACCTCCTTTTTAATTACTTCTACTTCCATCGTAATAAGTGCTCTATGACTTTCATTTCGAGTTACGAGTCTTCCGTGAAAATCCCCCCTTTTGCAGTATATAACCTCTCAGCGTATTGTTAACTGCCCTTTTTGATTCAAGCTGACAATAACAGTGTGCCAGTCGGGTATAACCTCTTTAATCCTGGTCATGGAGCTATGTAAATAATGATTCCTTTACCTATAAAAAATAACCTAATATCTTCAATAATTGAATAAAAGAGGATTGAACTAACTACTGTCTTTTCCCTGACCAAAATGGATTATACTTCACATTTAAAACCTGGTGTTACATATATGCACATATATTTTGTCTTTACAGCACCACTCTCCCCAAGACTTGGTGCCCAGAGCCTCTACAGTGCCCTACTGTAAAGAGGACAGTCACTATTTGTCTTTTATTTTTTAGCAGCATCAAATGTTAATGATTGCCTTTTTTTACACAGGGCATTAATTTTCAAAATCTCAAACAATAATTTTAACAGTTACATATTTATTTACTAAAAAATATGAATGCCTTCTGACCAGTGGCAAATCCAGGATTTTGGCCGGGGGAGATAAGAGGTCGTAAAGATTTTGTATCCATTATGACAACAGGGCTTATGCAAGTCAAATTACTTAAACTTTATTCACTTGACAATAAGAATCACAAAGGACACTACAATATTTTCAATAATTTAATAAAAACACAATGAAATAACTAGCCCAAAAAACGCTTTCAATCACGTTGACACAACAATGTCAAGCCAGAAAGCAAGCACTTTTTTTTAAAAGTAGATTAAGAATAAACAGGTGTAGAAAATGAAGAATTTTGGTTTAGCTCTGGGGAGGGGAGGACTGCAGCCCCTTACCACCCACCCTGGGTTTGTCACTGCTTCTGACACAGAATTTAAAAATCTAAAAAAAAGTCACAAAGCATTTAAATCCTTTTATCAGCATATACAAGATATAAGAATTTTGTATTTAAAGGCTGATAACCCTTCAAATATAAATTTCTATGTATGTAATAAGCAACAGAAAACCATTAAAGAGGCTATGACAGGATGAAAGAAAATTTGATTGCTTAAAATCTTTTAACTCAGATGTTGCACAGATATTTGATTTGAATTAATAACTTTTATAAAAATAGATGAAGATAATAAAAATTATCAAATTTCTTACTCGTTTCATGGTTTCATCTAAACCAGGAACAGGTAAATTAGGAAGAGATCCTTGAAAACTGTACAGCTGAGGCTTTCTTTTTGCAATAATTGAGACAATTGCCTGATAATAATGATAAAGAAAAAAAATCAGCATAAAATTTTTTAAAAAAGCCATTAACTGAATATTAAAAACTATTTATATACTGCATTGCATTAATATACTTTCAAAATAACAGAGCTTTTACTTAAAATAAGAAATAAATATGTCCATTTACAATTGTAATACAGATGCGTAAATTAAAACACATAAATTTCCAATTTAATTTTTGAAGATCAGCTCAATTATAAAGATGAAAACTATGTACTTACAAGCCAACATTTTGTTTGCCAAGACATCTTGCCTGCTCGAGTTTCATACATCCATCCTTTATACATAAACAGTAACTTCACAAGATATCTCACAATATTCACAAATATAAGCCACAAAGCAATAGTGTAGCAAATATAGAAAGCTGCGATGCTAAATGTTGAGAAAAGAGGATTGCTGCAAGAAAAGTAAAATCATGGCTCAATCGATGAAAAACGTAATATAAGCAGCATTTAAATGAATAATTTAATAAAGGAAAACTATTTTTAAAAAAGGAAGTGAATATTCTACATATATATATTAGAAAACTAACACACTGACTCATAATAATAGATCATTAATCCACATAAGTTGATATTACTATTCACAAAATTAGTTGCTTCATACAATTATAATGCAGATACAATTAATCTGACATCATACACTACATAGAAAAAAAAAAGATAGTAACTAAAAAAAGTGCTTTCAATTCGTTGCATGCATATATATTTTACTTTTTTGAAATGACCTTAGAGACATCAGTGAATACTTTTGTGGCATGCTTAATGTAAAACTTTAATAAAAGCTTTACATTAAATATTAAGTTAAATTTTAATATTTAATTATAAGATACAACATTCACCTATGGCAAATTAGCAACCTCGTTGTATTTCTGGACTGACTTTGCAAAATCTAATAATCAAGACTTTTATAAACCTACTCTGTAAAGTGGGAGTCGAGGAAGCTTACAAGTCCATGTGAAACATCCCGTTCTTTCCAAGTCAGAAAGGCTATGATTGTAGCAATTATAAGAAGGCTATATGGCGAGGCTGGATAAGCACCTGTCCAAACATTGTTCTGCAAAAGGAAAATAAAGTATTTACATATATTTATCATATCAAATCAATATACACATGCACAGTACCATGCATTATAAAAACAAGAAGAGTATAAAAGAATGCAACATTTTTTCTTCCAATAATATATTTAATTCTCCATGTAAATTAAATTCATTTTACCTTTACCTCTTATTTTATCAGAAATCTCTATATTTTAGCTGAAATATAAACAAGCTTTGCAATATACTTAGCATATAATAGCACTATACTTAAAAATAAACTGTAGCAAATTATTTAGCATAATTTACACCTTGTCTTAAACACTTATAAAATCAATTCAATTAGCATCAATTAACAAAAAATAGTGAAAAATCCCTACAAAATACAATGGAGTACTTCTGACTTCACACATATTTTAAATAGCAAAACATTGAAAGAATGGCCAATTAACATGAAAAATTTACTTCATACGATTAAAATATGATTTGCAGCAGTGAGAGGTTGGGCAACATTAACTCTCTAAATAGACAAACCAGCTTTTTTCATTTTTAATTAATCATATCAAAGCAGATAATTCACATTTATTTGGACATTTTATTAAAAAAAAAATGGGAAAAGCATTCTTAGATTCTAGAAAGAAAGATTTCAGTTTTGATCATTTGATTATTAGAGAAAAATCAGCACACAACTAAAACATTTAAATAATTAATACAGTCACTCTTCTTGTAACACTTCATGGTTTACATGCAGCATGGTGCAAAAACTGCAACAGCCCTGCTACAAAGCACCATTCTGACAGTTTCACAAAGCACAATTTAGCAAATTGTGAAATTCTTCAAATAGCATATTTTTTTCCTATAACACTGATTTCTTCATGCTAAGATTGCTAACAGAAGGTTACCACCAACCAGAAATGCAGTTTCACGCAATATTTAACAAACTTAGGAATTCCTCATATAATGCATTTTTTCTTATAACACTGTTTTCTTTGTGCTACGATTGCTAGTTTCATTCACTTGCTAGAATGGTTTCAATACCACAGGTTTTTACATCTACCATATTTATCTAGAATTATAAATTAATGGAAAGACAGCAATATAAAAATCAATGTAAGCTCACCCAAAATTTGGTCAGTCTTCTCCTCCAAGATCGTAAACCACTTTGCCACACTGCATAAAATATGTCATGATCGTAGTCGATGTTCACACCTTCATGTGAGATGGTGAAACTGAATGCAACAGCAGAGTGGGCCTCTGCCATTTTGAAAAGGAAGTGCTACAGAAACAAAAATACACAAACAATTACATTTCTAGAATTTAAACTTCCAATCATTGAAATTCACAACTGATATTAAATTAAAAAATATGAAACAAATAATTTGAAATATTTAATATACTACTGGTATCAATTTTTTTAAAGCTAAAAATTCAATTTCTTTAATATTCTTTTAGACTAATTTTTAGTAAAGAAATTAATAACACCCTTCACTATAGTATAATGAAAGGTGTAATATTACTGTATAAAAGCTGACACTTTAAAATTCATATGCAAGTTACAAAAAGGAGGAGGCAGAAACTCAGTAGTTTAGTTATCGGAATGAAAAACTTTATGTATGCCAGTCTCTCTTAAAATGTCAAATCTGACAGAGGAGTTTCCCTAGATATAATTTTCTCTTGCTATGCTACTGCACAGATTAGGCAACATTATTTTCAAGATTTTGTAACTGTTAACTATTTTCTTCAGGGGATACATTTATAAAGATTCTAATTTGGTACCATGGTAATGTAAATTATATTATTACCACTGCCACCACTAATTCACATTTCACTGGCATATACTATGTACTCCACTGATACAGGCAACTTTTCATACAAAATTTTTTCATAAGAAATTGCAGAGAAAAGAAGACATAGATAAATATTAGTACAGGAGATAAGCTAAAAATAATATTTCCATTAGAAATTTACTTTTGAATGTCAGAAATCTATCATTAAAGCAGTTGCAATTAGTTGACATATCCATGCAATTACAAACAGCATTGAAAGCAAAGTGAAACAGTTTTGCTATTTATAATCACGAGGAATACTGGCCAATCCACAATGAGAACTGATATGGAATATTCCAAACTTTCTCACCAATTTAGCATGAAATAAAATTGATCTATCAGATTTCACATTGCATCAATCAATATTGCACGCCTGTCTTTTTTGTAAGTGAAATTCACAATATTCTCCTC
Source organism: Araneus ventricosus (assembly GCA_013235015.1). Classification (NCBI taxonomy): domain Eukaryota; kingdom Metazoa; phylum Arthropoda; class Arachnida; order Araneae; family Araneidae; genus Araneus; species Araneus ventricosus. Next base: position 16,353 of record BGPR01010361.1, on the reverse strand, counting down.
ATAAACCCATTTTAACATTTCCATAAACCCACATTAAGCTTAATATCATATCATAATAAGCATTTTATATCAATATCATTAAACCAGCCCTATCAGTCATTCAAACCATTATGGTTTGTGAGAACTAAATTTTATTTTCATATTTTAAGGAGTAGGCATATTCTCTTGTATTAATGGCTGATCAAAAAGTTCTCTAAAGAAGGATGCTCTGGTACTTCTATAAATCACAAAATGAAATGCAGGACTTTTGAGGAATTAGCATGATATAAATACATTCTGCCTTAATTTTCTTTAGAAACAGATTATTCTTTTCTAAATCTGGTTAGCTGTAGGTATAACAATAAATGGCCCATAGGGCACATTATTCTCCCTCCCCCATTCTCATTGATTCACTTCCAAGCTTTACAACATAAAGCACATAAAAAAAAAATCATGCAATGCCCCCAATGCATGTATATCCCCCTTACTTACCCTTCCCACCAGGCATGGAGGATGCCAAAACACAAAATCTTTGTTAATTTCATTTTTGTAAGCCAAATAGGATGAAAAGGGCAAAGAATAAATACTGTAGCTCAGGCAGCATCGACTCTTGGTACACCACTCATGACTACTACATTGATCTTTTTTAATTCATATATCAGGATATCCATACAAACATAATTTAATTTTTTGTAGAAGTTCTTAACAAATCTTTTTGCAGAAGCAATGTTGCCATTATGCAAGAAAAAAATTTACAAATACCATAAATCAATATAATCATAAATAATAATATATAGATGACAATAGCAACCAATAACATTTGTCGATAAAACTATAATCTGCCTTTATCTATGAACAGATCTTAACTATGCACTCTATTCTTATCAGTACACCCTCAAGATAAATAATATAAATATCAGCTGAATTGAAAAAATGAATGCAGGTGAACTTTGAAAACAGACAGGTAGAACATCATTGTATCTAATTGCATAAGAGCATAACATCTGCAACATACTATGCAATGTTATTTTAAAGACTAATTTATTATAACATTGGAATGGTAGAAATTAGATTAGAAACTGACGAAAGAAAGCAGGTACTTCCTTCAGTTAATGAGTATTTAAATTCACATGTAACTTCATTAAAAATCCATCCAAATCAAAATTTATGCTAGATAGATAAGCACTTTCAAAAATTAAGTAAATATTTTTACTAATCTTTCCTTCACAAGGTGAGAATTAGTTTAATTACAGTAAGTTACGAGGACTAAATGATATCTGTGACATAGTAAGCTTTTGTTCTTCTCATCATATTTGGCTTTAAAGAGTGCAATAAAGGCTGTAATGCTAATCTAAATCCTTCTTTGTTATGCCATTGCTTAATTCTTTCAATACTGAAAAGCCTAAAACATCCATTCAAGCAAAGTACCATGGGCACCCAAATATCAATAATTTCCCACCCCCTTTCATTAAGTGTGATTGATTCAATACCCAAGGAGTATGTATTGTTCGTTGGAGTGGTTCACCCAGGTGGGTTTGGGAGAAGGGGAAATTTCTTAGAACTCTCATTTCAGCTGAAGCTTTTCTTCCTAATAAATCTTAACAGCCACCACCTAAACAGAGTCCTCTTTTGTGCATAAACCCATTAAGAATGCAAGGTTTCATCACAGTTTTTCAGAGGCAAAGAGAATTTCGCTTATCTTTAAAAGAGGAACTTCAGCGTTCCAGTATTCTCCGGTCCCTCAGCTTCATGGTTTTTAGGAATCAGAGGGTTAAAGATAAATTCATTCAGAGTGAAAATTAATATCAATTATTGGTAACAAATACAATAATATGAACAGTTGTTAGTAACTGTCAGACTTCAAATTAAAAAAAATTGACCAACTTATTTTAAAACTGAGCAAATACTCAAACACCAAAAGTAAAAAACTATCTTACAATTTTCTGGTGTCTGAATCTAATGAGATTCCACGAAAATTATAGCATTCCTTTAACTTTTATTTCCAAAATTCTGGTTTGCTCACAACAAAGCAGACTGAACAAAAGTGAAATAAATACTGGAATATATTGCAACTTCCAGCAGGGAATATACACAGAATATTCAGAAATTTCTATGCCACCCATTACATTTAGAGAAAGCATTCATGAAAATAAAAAAAAGGAAGAAAAAATTGTTTCAAGACTAGAACCAAACCAGAGTTTCTGTATTTATAATTTTTTTCCATAAATTACCATTTTATTTTCCTTCAATAATAAGTATGAAATTAACCGAAAGAAATAATTTAATTTTGTTTATACCTGCAGTAATACTGTAGAAATTATACACCTCAATAATAACTAAACAAGATCGACTGGATACCAGTAAACCCCTCCAAAACTTTTGCACATTCACCCTACCTTTCCCCTAAAAAATTATTTAGTCTTTAATTGGGTCATAGAGGTTAAATAATCATTAAGTGTGCAAATAGCAAAAACAGTTTATCGAGATGCATTTACATTACTCCTCTGTACATAAAACAATCCTGAAATTTTTGGTAATTCATACAAAAATATTATTAGAATTAGTGGCTCTTGAAAAAGATTCATAAACAACATGATTTATATAGGTTAGCTTTGTAAAATAAGGGGGGGAATCGTGCATCCATGATGTCTACGGCATTTAAACAAATTACAATAGAAAACTTTTTCATGGAACTTAATATATTTTCTTTTCAAAATACCATAAACAGACAACATAGACTGTATTACTGCCAAGTTAATCTCACGCATGTAAAAGCTCTTGTTGGTGTGAAAAAGCCACTTGTGGCCATAGGTTCATTTATTACCAGATTGTGAATTCATCTCAATGTCTTCGATTTTTTTTAAAATTTTTCTTTTAACTTAAATTTCAAAGAAACAATGTGTTTTTATGTAAACTGAGTATGCTATGTCAGAAGTCTGTATAACATCCTATCCACTTATACCTTATCCTGTAGGCTTTGTATTAGTTGAGAAAAAGGGATACTGACAACAAAAATAATATATTGGATAATATGACTGTACCTTATTGATCAAGTCAGTGACATTGTTGGCATAATATAATTGGTATTGTTTTAATTTTTCTTTTAACTTAAATTTTAAACAAACAATGTGTTTTATCATAAAATGAATCTAAAATCACTGAAGTTGGTAAAATATCCTATCCACAGATGCCTTATTCATCGCAATAGGCTTTGTATTAACTGAGAAAAAGGGTTGTTGCAGCGGAAATAATATATAGGGTCAAAACCAACATATCTATTAATTTATTTTTAAAACTTGAGTTTTTGTTTATCTCACAAAAAATTATTTATTTTCATTACTTTAATTTTTTCAGGTCTGTTTTTTTTATTATTCTGTCAGGTACATAACAATATAAATTTTTTTATAGAGCCAAAAGTTTCAATGATGTTTAATTAATGGCACATTTTAAAAATTAACAAAGCAAAATTATGCAAGTAAACATCACATATTTTTCATTTTTTAATAAATCCTTTTCAAATGAATTAGAAATGATATCAGGATGGGCAGATAGTGATCTTGTTATATTTCACAGTGAATAACTTAAAGTATAGGTTGTATGCAGGTAGTACGTTAAGATTAATCATTAACTGCATTCTTAAACTTTTTTCAAAACAATTCTCTGAGGAAAATAACCTGGACACAAAGATAATAATTATGATATATAAAATAGTCGAATTTGCAATGCAAGTTATATGCAGATAATCGGTAATCTAAATCATTCTGTATCTTGAAATTTTTTCAAAAGATATCGGAGGGAAGACACAGTCTAGACTACATAAGAAATCCAATATAATTCATTCTTTACAAAAACATGATAATAGAGATACAAATGATAAAAAAATTGCATCAATCAGCTAGTAGTGATCAAAGTTCAAAAGTTGCAGCTAGCCCTTTGGATACAAATTATCTCCTTTTCTGACGAGCATCAAGGATGAAAGTGCAAACAATGACGTCAATATCCAGCAAAACTTCCAAGAATTTAGTGAAAAATATGTTAAGAATTTACATCCACAGTTATTTTTAGAAGAGTCTGATCAACTAGATCAATTTTATTTCAAAAATAAATAAGACCTGTTCTATATAAAGAATTCATACTTTATTTATAAGTTGCTTTTTTTACAAGCAAGCTTCTAAGAAATGAAAGTGAATAAAAATATTCAGAAATATACCAATAAGAATTATTACAAATAAACTGGTTTGGCAAGGAACAATTAATATATATTCCAAAGGAATGAGCCATTAAAATTTTACAAAAAACGATCATATTTTAAAATTTATATTCAATTAAATTTCCAATCCAACTATAATCTAATTTTCAATAAAAATACATGAAATTAAGCAAAATATGATTATATAAAAACTAAGTATATATGGAAAGGTACGTAATATTTGAAAATATCAAACAATGAATAAGTAACATGCAACATTAAGCATTTTGTTTCATAAACCATAAAGTAAATTTAGATGCATTTTTGGAAAGAAAAGAGTAATTAAAATAAGATGCAGGTAACGAACCCACATCAAAGGATCTTTAAACTATTCATTACAACCCCAAATGGGGTCATCTAGAACAATGTTGAAGTTGCTAGAAATTTCTACTGAGCCCTTTTTTACATATTATAAAACTTGAATTTATAGCTTTTCATTAAAAATTACAGAATAACTTTTTAAAACTGAATTTCATTTAATTAATTATCAATTAATGCATTACTTTTGAGACTGTAACAAAATTCTTCCAGCTGAAAATAAAAGCCGGCCCCCCCCGGCGGGGCACTTTTTTTTTTTCATGGTACAGTTCGCAAGTGGAAGAAGAGTAAGAAGCCCTATTCCAGGAAGGAAAAAATTGTAAGTTTAAAAAACTGACAGGTTAAACTTATGCACTTTATATAATTTAATGTAAATTTAAAATAATTCTCAGAACAAATATTTGAAATCTTTATATTTATAGCAATAAAATACCAGTTTCTGGTGCTAAGCAGTAAAAAAGAGAAGATTTATACACTAAGCAAAAAGTTATGATGGAACATTAAAATAAGAGGAAAAAAATACTAAATTGTAAAATACAATGGATATAAGGGTAAATATCTATTCAATCAGATGTCTAATCCACACAATTTCAACACGTCAAATCTATGAATATAGCATTATCATTTTATTATTTGATGCTTTAAGATTCAGTAAAATAACATTTTTGGACTTTATCACATTAACAATTACTAGAGACTACAAAATGTTCTTTCATTCTCAATTATGTGAGTATTAGCCTTGAATTACATATAATTACTAGGTGCATTATAAAAAATTATACATAGGGTGCAAAAGAGAAAATGAACCAAATTTTTTAAAACCGTAAATTAAAATATAGATTGGGAGCATTTTAAAAAAGGTGTAAAGAATTCATCAATCACATAAATAATGAAGCTGACAATATTTTCACCGGAAAACAAAAATATGAAAATCAAACACACACATTTGAAGATAATGTAAAACTTTCTTGCAAAACAATTTTTTTTTCTAACAAAATGATCAAATCATATACTCACAGAGATTTATTGATATTTCATCGTTATTTTACTTTATAAAAACTACAAAGTAGCAAATACGACAAAATAAATCTTACTTTTCTAAAATATTAAAATCAAATTTAATATCTCTCTAAAATAACAATTTATATTTAATAAAATCTAATCCTATTTCCTTTGAATAAATTTTGAATTAGAAATTTCAACAACACAAGATACAGATAAATATAATATAGAATCAAAATATCAAATTTATTTAAATCAGCGAATCATACAGATAAAAACAAAAATAGGCAAAGGCATAAATATGAGCTTTATCATTTTAAATGCTCCTTAAATATTTATAAATCGATTTGATCCACAAAATTTATCGGAATTGGATTTTAACAAATAGATCAATAAACTTTAATTCTTTTTCTTGGCTAAGATCACTTACCTGTAATACGAGACGTAAACACTACCGCAATTTTGATTAAAACCAAACAGCAAGCTCACGTGGTCTCGTGAATTAACGACGGTTTACAGTCGATCTAATTCGAAGGATAAACACAAATTGCGGCGCTTTTAACCCGCACTGCAGCAACTACTTTTTTAAAAAATCTAAGAAATCAGACCAATTTCTGATTTTTCAACACGGTCCGAAAAATAAAATCCTTAATTAGCTAGATGAGGTCCATTATTTAATCCAAACTTTCATCAGCTGGTCCCCCAGGACTCGCTCGCAAACCTACACTGCGAGAAAGATGAGGGCAAACACACAGCATAGCAAACGTATCGCAAAATGATAGCGCATGCTCTGAAGTCGAGCCTTCCAGAACCACCCCCTTCCCAAAGATAAACAGCTGTGTTGCAATCGCATTCCCTATTGGTGAACTTTGATTGGCTCAGAAAGGGAATTTTCGGAGGCACGTCCGGGCGTCATCAAACCTGTTTTCTTTTTACACTTGAACTTGATGGCGTTCTGATGTCCACACCACGTGAAATTCCCCAAAGGCTCAGAATTTCAAGTAAGTAGAGGGAAAGTCGAATTTGCTTTTTTTAAAATCCAAAACATTGGCTTTTTAAACCGGTTATGCATTTTTTTTACTGATATTTATCACTCATTAAGTAGATATAAATTATATGATCGAAATTTAAAATTTATTTGTTTATATATTATTATTTAATTGTATTTAATTAGAATATCTCTAGAGCAGAATTTCTAAAACTCTTTCCTCTCGTAATTCTGTTTTTGTCTTGAAAATTTTATCATGACACAAAAATGGGAAAATAAATAAAGAAATGAAATATATGCGAATAATAAATCAAAGAAATACCAATTTAAAATAGTCATTCAGCGATTTTTTTAATGAAACATTTTATGTCCATATGATTTTCTCTATTATTTTGCAAAAATTTGAAAGGAAATAAATTGCTGCCAAAGTTTTCACTGTAAAGCCGGCAATTCACTTGAAGGCTAGCCATGCCATTTGTCCTATGCTAGTTTCCCCCACCCATTTTAATCGAAAAATCCAGGTATGTCATTCACTAGAGGCTCCAAAATGCGCAGAGATAGGGGGAGCAAAGATCGTTCCCCCCTACCGGCGCTCGTCGGTTCCCACTATTCCCCCCACTGAGAGGAGTTCCGATTTCCTACCCTCGAAGGGAGTGTCAATCTAGTCATATCCTTTGATGTGCCGCCTACCCTCGTTCGAGGCTCCAAATTTAAATCGGCACATGAAGTGCTGTAATTTGATTGCGTTGGAATTCCGTCAGTTCGAATCATTTGTTCTAAATTTAATAGGTTTTCGACCTTGACGATAGCTTTTTCCTTCCCGTGTTCCAAAATTCCAGTTTGGATTACATATGAATTTCCTGCTTAACAATATTGTTTTCTGAGACCCTACTCGGGGTTGGGTTGTGATCCACAGATTAAGGTGCAGCTGTAGAGTACTTAAACTTATTACTATTTTTTGTATGAATTTTATTTTAATTTGTAATAAAAGTATCATCAGTTTGTAATCAGCAGCATGTAATTTTTAAGTTGAGCCTCACATATTTATTAAACTTTTTCGGTAGAATTTACTACAAATGAAACCGCGGAGATTTTTTGAAATTTTGAAAGGGTATGGGTCTTCATATTTTAAATCACTTTCCTATTAGTATTTCATAAGATTTTATGTTTTGTTCCTAAATATTTTAGATATTTATTAATAAGTTTAGTTATATTTACGTCCCGTTTTGAAGCAACAGGAAGGCTATTTTGAGACGGACCTCATAATTTTGAACCGCAGTCAGCTGACGAGGGCGACGCCTGAGTTGGCACGCCCCTCTCCAAGCTTCCGCGCCACCCCAGCGCGGGGGGGGGGGACATTTGGCGTGCAGCAGGCCCGCTTACACGGCGGTTCTTTGGTGGAATCTGGTTTCGAACCCGGTGCCCGGGGTCGAGACTTTACCACCAGACCACCACGGCCCTATTTATTCCTATAGATAGATTGGTTCACATCAATGAACTTAAATAGATTGTTTGCTTATAAAAGCTGAATTGTGGAATCGATAGATTTTTGAAAATGTGAACTAATTTAACATTTAAAAGGCTAATATAAAATTCAAAAATAACAGTCTGTATTTGATACAATGAGCGAGAAAAAAAAATATCGCATATGTAATTGTTTTTTATATAAGACAGTTTCTTATGGTATCAGCTCGTAAAAGCGATTGCAAAGTATAAAATTAGCAAATGGAGAATATTGTGGAATTTCAATTTTAATGCGGAAAAATTTTTGATTCGAATTTATCAAATTGGAGTCAATTCACGTTCACGTGAAACACGTCAAATGCATTCCGCCAATTTAATGTTGGAATCGGCTGGGTATCTTACAAGAGAAAAAAAGAGATGACGTCAGACAGACAGATTCAGACAAGAGATGGCATACGCAGTTAGGTTTGTCATGTGACTGTAACGTAATAAAAATTGATTCCATTAAGTTCTCAGTATCATGCTTGAAAGTAAAATAAGCTAGCCTATATTAACTTGATCTAATTTTCATTCGTTTCTTTAAAAGTGAAATATTACTTCTATATAAGATATTTAGTTGCTTAAGATTTTAAAGAAGGTTCTCCCCTCCAATTCAAGAATTGATATTTTTCCTACTTTCTTTCTTTCCCCCTCCCCAAATTTGTCGTTTGCGGCAACAAACTCTGAAACAACATAATTAATAAATTTACTCTTATGTGAAACATTTTAATTGCTAAGTATTTAAATCATTGTGTGACAATAGATTTCATTTCATCACTATCATTCAAAGCAATAATAATTACATGATTTTTATGACTGAATGTTAAGCCTATAACAATGAGTTGCAGACATTTGAATATAGAATTTTACGATGCATTTCAATTCTAGCATCCTTTCTAAAATTGCCGTTAAGTGACAAATAGATCGTAAAACGAGATAATGTTCGATTTCCACTTCCGTTCAACTATTCTTCTGCAGTCCTTAAAAATAGTACAGCATTGCTTCTTCTTTTAAGCAGGCCATTCATATCCAAACTGGAAATTTTGGAACACTGCAAAGAAAAAACAATCGTCAAGGTCGAAAACCTATGGAAAATAGCATAGCGGTTGGGAAAATTTGGATTTCCAACCAAATCAAATTCCAGGCTTTCTTGCGCCGATTCTTTAGGTATAACCCTGATGCGAGGGTAGCGGTAGATCAAACGATTTGACTAGATTGGGACCTCGCTTCGAGGCTCCCTAATCAGAATTCCTCTGAGTGGGGAGGAAATAGGGAGGATCGAAGACCGGTGATTTCGCACTTTGGAGCTCAATATGAATGACTTCCCTGATTTTTCGACTTGAATGGGCGGAGGGGAAGAAAAAAAAAACAGTGTTGGGACAAATGCATGGAATGGAGTACAAATGAATTGTCGGCTTTAAATCCAATTTCGAAAACTTTGCTGGAATTTGGAAAGAACAATAATTTTATTATTTGCTTTCAATGATTTATAATTTAAACACTTTTAACAAGTATAGTCTTTATTTGCTATATACGAGTAATATAGTATGCATGTAGTAATGGGGCACCCTATGTGGAAAGAAATCATTGAAATCTATTTTGCGCATGCCATATGATTTCGATCTACTTTCATATTCAACAGTATTGTCTCGTGTAAGAAAATTGCATTAATCTGAGAAACCAAAATAACTCCGTTCATAACCCAAGTCAAACCCCGTTATAACGGACCGATGCAGAAGTTCGCTATAACCGAGGGTTCACTATAAACGATTTTTGTAATATTGGCTACACAAGATTTGCTATAATCCTTAAATGCATTTCTGTGTTGAACCAATTAATTACCCTAAATTGCAATTAGTTAGGAGTCATAATAAATGAAAATAAATATTTGTCTTTAAAGAATTAAGCAGTGAAATTAACTATTCGTATATTTATTTCTCTAAAGTATGAAAATAAGTAGTGACTTTTCCTTAAAGAGCTGAAACTAAGCATGAGAAGTGGAAATTTTGTTCCATTATACCCGAATTCCTTACTTATGAAGATCGTTACAAGCATTTGAAAATATATAAGTGACACAGGAGTTTGGTTGGGACCATTTGAAAAGTTCGTTATAATCGAAGGATCGTTATATCCCGGGTTCGTTATACCGGGATTTGACTATACAGTAGACTCTCTCTAATTAGACACATATGGGACCGGACACCTGTCGGATTATAGAGAGTGTCCGGACTATAGAGGGTCAATAGAAAATCATGTACTGAAAGGGGAAAGGTTTCAAGTTTTAACAGGAAAGAATGACTCATCACCAAGTAACATGTTCCAACAGGTGCGTCGGACTAGTGGGAGTGTCGGATTAGAGAGAGTCTACTGTAGTAGACTTTTTAATTTATGACTATATTTTATTTCTTATTCTTTTGATGGCTGCGATTTCAGTTATTTCATTTTTCATGCTGTGTGATTATTGTATTTACTAGAAGATTTTTGGCCGTCTAAGACGGGTTTTTAACATGCCAACAATATCTCAGATCTGATTGTCGCAGATTTACTAACGAAAGTTGCAGCAGAAAATCTCATACACACTGGCAGAGTGCTTAAGAAATAAAAAAGCATGAAAAACAGAACTGATGATACAATTGACGTTAATTTCGTTCCGTAAATAGCTTTTCTTTTAAAAATAACTTTCATTTTATCTGAGTGAAAATTAACATTGAAGATAACGATCTTCCTTTTAAATATTCAATTTAAAAATTAAGTACGTAAAAGGAAAAAAATACGGATGCATGTAATTTCATAACAATTCCAATTAATTATGTTTTGTTTACCAACACTGAAATCAAAACTAAATACGAAACTGGATTAAAAATAATTACTAAGAAACTTTAAAAATACTTATAATCAATTTCCTTCAGTGAAATCTTCCCTATTCATGCTGTTTACCAGTCCGTTGGATACTTTGAAGATCCCATAATTTAGCAAAATGATTTAATGTTTCCCAAAACTCAGAGGGGAAAAATACACAAAATAAACAGAGAAAATGCTGAAAGATTTAGGAAAACAAATTAATTCTGGTATAACTCCTACTTGATATTAAATCATTATAGAATCAAACAGCCTCCTGTGTGTATGCTAACTTGTAGACAAATAAAGGGAAATTTATGATCTCATAAGCTGCCCGAATCCCTTTGGCACGTAGCTAAACCAAACCACGTGAGCGTTACTTCCACTCCTGGCCTTTTCTAATATAGATAGAGGTGCTTTTACCACTTCCTGAGAAAACAATATAAACATTTTTTGTGAAAATATCAATACATCTATTTGTATGCAAGTTATCAAAGTTGCGAACAAAAGAAAGAGTTATAAGGACTTATAGAAATCAGAGGAAAAAGTGCTTGGCAATGGTATTTACACCATTGAATCACTATTTTTTAATACGGCTTTTTTTGGATTATGTTTTTCGAAGTTCTTTCCAGAAGGCATCAAAATTATGAAACCGAAAAGCAATACTATCAAGTAGCGAGTGCGAAAGCCCTTTTTTGGTACTTCTAAAATATCCAAAATTAGTTTATTAAAAATTAAAAATTATTATTTTAGTATTTGTAAGGATGCCACTTGAGAACATTTGTTTGCAAAACACAAAGGCGAAATCCTTTTTGATCACAGATTATAAGTGACATTCTTATGTGTATGTGTAGAACATTTCCGATTTTTTTTTTTTTTTTAATGAGCGACTAACAATGGGCAAAGCCGTGCATTATTTTATCTAACAAAGGCAGACGATTTTGACTGTCTCAAACCAGACAGTTTGGCCTGGCTTGTCTCAAACGATTTGAAATTGTGTGTGTTCGCAGAGTGAATATAACCTGTCAAAGTAAAATGATTGTTACTAACTGACGACAAAAAAAAAAAAAAAAAAAAAAGAATAGCTTTGAAGCTATGGATGTTAACAATGGGAATTTTTCTTGTTTTGTTCATTGATATGGAAAATGTAATTCTGACGTATCTTTTTGTTTTAACATTCGTTTTAAAAAAAGCGAATAGCTATTCCATAATTCCATTCTATGTAAAAATATTACGTTTATTTTTCTTTTAATTTCCTAAGGTGTGAATGTTTATTATTCAGAAATACCAGGCAGTAGATGTTAAGCTGTTTGTCCATGTGTGTGATATGCACATTGCTTTTATACATTTTATTTTGAAAAGTTTTAAGTGCAATATAACTTCATATGCTCAGTCATTGTTGATAAATGAGTCACATAAGCTAAAATCGGTTTCTTATTAATAGAAAAAGGGTATCTAAATCGAAATGCAACAGTTAACAATTCAATCATGTGGTAGCCTTTATTTGTGCGGACATGGTAATGCAGTTGCAATGCAGCAAAGATTTTACTAACGTAAGCAGAAAAATTCCTTAAACCTTGTTTTAATAATTTATTCTAGAAAATAATATTGGTCATGTTGCTTTTAAAATTTTTATTTTGTCATAAATGATCCATTGTTAAATAAAATTAAATTGTTTAGAAAGAGGATTGGGGAAAGCAGATCTTTGATACAAAAAGAATAAAAGTTGATTCGGCCTTGGTTTCTTCAAATGCGCTAAGGTAATTTTTCTCAGCGATGATACGTAATTACACAATGCACATATAGCTACGGTTGCCATAATTGCCAAGCGTTGATACGGGAAGTTTAAGTGCTAAATAAATAAATCATGAAAAAAGTGGGTAGGTAATGATTTATTTTACTCTGATAAAAAAAACTATAAACTTTAAGCAATCTAATAAAATGAACACGTAGAATAATAATAATAAAAACGCAAGGCTAATCCTTTTTAACACAGTCATATTTTATAGTTGGTTTTACTTTCTTAGTTATATCATTTTCTTCTTTCACATAATTATAAAATTGGGCGCAATTATTTAAAATTATAATGACAAATCAAAACTGTTTCAATTGTCTCCACTGACAACCTATTTGTTTCGTCCATTTCCATTGAGTTGACATTAGAGAGAATATTCCTCCACATTTGCATTGTGGGCTGGAATGTCAAATACGTATTGGCATCGCTTTATTAGACATTTCTGATCAATGTATTCCTGTATCTGCAAAAGGCTTCAGCCATTTCTAATCCTTATTCAAATTCAATAGTTGCTTCGCAGTTTCAGTTGACATTATTTTTCTCTAAATAATCTTTTAGATATACCAACTGGTTGAATAGAATCTCAGAGTTGCCAATATCGATGTTTCTTACAATAGTGCGTTCTATTTCTTCCCATTTCAGAAAACGGGACAGTTAGTTATCAGGGGTGGCGCCAGACGGGGGACCGGGAGGGCCAGGGCCCTCCGTCGGGGATGCTGTGCCCCCCTGTCGGGCAAATAGCCCCCCCCCCGTCGGGAAAACTCTATAGTCATTCCTAATAGTTATACGAGACTGAGTAGTAGAAATACGGTGACAGTCCCGCATGCAACTCTACATATAGCTGATATGATTGTACACATGCGCAATAACCAAAATTAAATGCTGTTTGTATATATGTCACCGTTAAAGTGTATAATTCAGTTATTCTATAGAATAACTAGTTATTCTATAGATTAACTGATCAAATCAGTTAAAGTGTAAAATAAATTATTTATTTCATACTTTACCTAGTTATTCTCCGAAATAACTAGGTATTCTATAGAATAACTATAAATGATAGGCCGTTAAAGTGTAAAATAAACATTCTGACATTAAAACAAGTCCGCTTTTTTATAACTTTTTATTGCATATCAGCCATAACCGATGGAAAATTAAAACCACTATAATAGTGTCATAAATGTCGCTTTCTTGCCATATTATATGGACAAATTCCACTATAAACGCAGATTCCTTAAATTCAATGAGCTAGCGAAGCTACTAGGATCCGTCTCCCGCTGCTAGCGAAGCCGTAAGATGTTTTTAAAGTTAAAAAAATTTGCCCGGTGCCCACTTCAGATGCCGCAGGCATCGCGAGCACATTTTTTCCTACTTTATGTAAGTATTTAAAAAACGCAGATTCATTACATTCAATGAGCTAGCGAAGCTACTAGGTTCCGGCTCCCGCTACTAGCTAAGACGTAGGATGTTTCTTAAAAATAAAAAAAAAATTCCGGTGCCCACTTCAGATGCTGAAAATACAAATAAACATTCTGACTAACAAACAGGCTGCATCATGTCGGCTATTTTACACTTTAACGATGTGTGGACCGTTATTCTATAGAATAACTAGTTAAAGTGTAAAATAAAAGTTTATTTTACACTTTAACTGACTTGATCAGTTATTCTATAGAATAACTAGGTATTCTATAAAATAACGGATTTCATACTTTAGCGGTAACATATACAGTAAAGTAACGTTTATACGTTTCTCATTTATATGTTTTTGCATTTTTACGTCGTTTCATCACAGTCCTAATTCATTCGTAAGCATTGTAATGATAAAGTAATTCGCTTATATGGCGCGAAAAAAGCAAAGCTCCAATTATACTTCGTTTTCCCCCTTTCTAAAATTCTCAAATTTTCTGCCTCAGCCATTATTTTTTCCCTTCCTATTATTTTAAGTATTTTTTATTCAAGAATAAGATTTTTTAATTAAACACCTATCTGCATGCACTGCACATAATTCGTATAAAGTAAGAAATTAGTACTCAAGAAATACAATAAAGGTATGGTTTTTCTCACTTTTTTAATAAATGTTTAAATTGACAATTTCATTTTTGTTTTCAATACTATTATGTATTCGTACTCGTACTATCTTAAAACATTTTAAAATTATTACTTTTAGATGGACTTGTAATAGTAGCATTAAATTTGTAATAATCAAAGTTGTTTATTAAAATTTCGAATATGTATCTTTTCATTCATATATCGTTTGTGTCAGCCCTTTGAAAGACATGTAATGAGTCCTTTGTTGTGCATGGTGAAATCTGAGAGATTTTCAAATAAATAGAGAACAAGTTTTTCCGAGCACACAGTGGTGAAATATGCAAAAAGGGTTTTTAAAAACTTATTGGTAAAGACGTAAAACTTAATTATATTGATAGCCTAATGTATTGCGCTACTTTTTGTGTACTTTTCGACATGTTGACGACATGCAAGCTGACATGGCACTTCGGTAAATTTCTGAATTCTTTTCAAAGCTGAAAGTGTTTCTACATTCGTATTAAAGTTTTCTATATTTTATTTTTGTTCGATTTCATCTAGTGGCTTCTTTTCGATATGGAACTTAGTCAATAAAGTACGAGCGAACTTTTAAACCCCTTTTAATAGGAAACAAATAGTTTTTTAAATTAAAATCTCTTTTTTTTAAATGCAAAAGAATTTTTTATGTGTTCTAATAGAATCACAGGAGGAAAAAGTGTAGGATTCCAAGGAATTCTGGCATTATAAATAATTTTAAATAAAGCTTATATTAGTAGCTTTCTATTCAAAACAAATTTTCGTGCTACTTAAATTTTTTTGTTGTTTTATTGCATTAGTAACTATACAAATTTTTCTATGGATGTTCTTTTCGGGATAACTTCTGTTGCATCACGATCAATTATTCGACGAGAATCGATACATTTTATAAAAATAATTTTTCTAAGAACAAAATTGCCCAGAACAAACATTTTCTTTCTAAATTTTGCTTGGTTAAACGCTTAATAGCGAACTACTAGACTCCGAAAAAAAGAAAATTATCGAAGCTAATTGAAAAAACTGGTTTTTTAAAACAGGGTTCCTTAAAATGTGCCGTTAAAAGCGTTTGAAGACAGCAATGAACGAATTATAGGAAGGGAAACTGAAGAATACAGAGAGAGCAAGCGAGAGAAAACAGATGCAGAAAGAGCCTAATGCGTGCCGCTCAAATGAGACGGAGAATAAAGAGACACGCTGAAATGATAAAAAAATCTTTGTACTTGAGATTCTAAAATATATATAATATCGGAAGACAAGGCCTTACCACTACTGATTCATTACAAATTTTTGAAAAAATCAATACTATACATGAAATAGTGCTCTGGAAGAAAGTTCCAGTTGGTGCTCTAATTTTGAAGTCATAATAGAAGCTTAAAAGATGAGTTGTGCGGAAATATTTCTGTAACTGTAGCTTCAGCACAAGTGGCTTTACAAGATGTAAATCATCTGATTAAATCTTTATAAGATAATTTTTTATCCTTCGAGGTCGATATTAACAATATTTTTTAATTAGTAAATGAGATTTTGATAGTTTCTTGAAACAATTTGAATAACCCTTGTTCCAGTAAATTAATTTTTTTTGCGGAATCGAGATGAACTGCACCATACTGTATTGTGGATTAT
>BGPR01010360.1:29487-52822 GCA_013235015.1 Araneus ventricosus | reverse complement strand
CGGCTAACGCTCACCTCGCCGGAGGGGGAAAACTTAGTATGTTCATTCCAGACATAAACTGAAGGGATTAAAACAATTTCAAGCTTTCCCCTAATTAATTCCGAATTCAACTACCCAACCACTGGGCTAACACTAAAACTAGATTATCTTTTGTAAGGTTCAGAATGAGACGAACAACTTTGAAACTTGAAGGTAGAACATTTCATAATTTTAATTCTACTTTTGAAATATATACAAAAATCAAGCATTTTTCACTGTATTTAGAAGTATTTGTAATGAAACACTTAGACATTCTTATTCTTCTGAAAAAAATTCTGAATCAGATTCTACTATTCATCGATTCATTTAACTAATTATTCCTCTTTATTGGAAATGACAAAAAAAAAAAAAAGTTTCAATAAATTTTCTCGTGAATCATAGTAAGTTTTCTACTTATTCTGTCACTATTTGGTGATACATTTACATATGCATTTTATCTCAGTGCATTCAGTGTACAAATTTTACGAGAGTATCATGTATAATATTTCCATACAGCATCAAAAATTTTAGAACTCCTTCCTTAATACAGTACAGTTAAAAAGAGATTTTACGAATTAATATGCAATATTCTTTGATTAATAGAAAGCGTTGTAATTATTGAGATAAGTATTTAAAAAATAATCATTATTCGAGAAAGTTACTGTGCTGTTAAACATAAAAATTCTCGTGGAAAAAGAAAACTAAGGCAACAACTACAAAAAGAAATTAAATCGAAACTTTCTGATGCAGATACTTTGTTTTTACGTGATAACTTTTGTTGACATGTACTATGATAATAATATTGATTATTTCCTTGTGGAGATACGTCTCATAATTTTAAATATCCAGCATAATATAAAAGGTCAAATCAAGTGCGAAGCTTTCTTAAGTTAAATTCTTCTGCGTTTAACTCTGTGTATTCTCCTTTATCTCAGCGCACATAAACGTATTTGGCAGAAACATTTTATAAGAAGAAAAGATATCATATTCCGGATTTTATTGGGTCGAAAGACATACCTTCATATTTTAATTAAATTCAAATGATAAATTTAATGTAACTAATTTGAAACTCAATTTTTAAATATATCTTCAAAACGTTTCTTTTTGCCTTAACAATATATTAATAATGAAAATTAAAATTTCAAATTATATTAGAAACATGACAACTAAAAATAAAACAAATGAAAGGAGATTCCAACATAAAAATTTGCATTAACTGTTAATGCTTACAACGATTTTTTCTTCTTTTTCGGATATTATCAGCCTTACATCCGAAAGAATTTCACTCAAATGCTTGGTAATAATATAGAGAGAATTAATAATAACAATGATGATAAAAACATGATAATACCACATTCAAATTTTATTTTTACAGTAATGTACAAATGAATGAAAGTACAGTTAACAGAAATTGTTACTTTATTTGAAAAAAAATGTTTTATTTGAATAAATTTACTGTAAATGTAGTAGAATGTGGAAGATATACTTCATTATTTAATCTTATTTCTTTTATTGTTATTTCGTTCTTCCTGATTTTAAAGTGAAATTGCTTATTAGAAATGCTGTTACATGTCAAAGAAAGTTAATTAAAAAATATTCTTCTCAAAATCATATTTTCAGATTTTGTTTGAGAGCGGCTAATTCTACAATGATGAAACCATAGATAAGTCATAAATCCAATGATCTATCATAAGTCTATGGATGAAACTCGCTCTATTTATAAAGCGATTTCAAACTTCTCCAATCATCTCGTTTCAAAAATTATGCAGCGCTGAAGTGCAGAACAAGTATAGTAAAATTCTTGTGCAAAATATTAAACCTAGGAATAACATGCAAGAAAATTACTGCCATAATCATGCCAAAATTTTGGGTTCAATGCTATACTGATTCGTCAGAGTCAGATTCTAAACATTCAACCTCGTATGTGTTGATAGGAAAATTTAAGGTGAAGGGGAAAAATACTTTGAAATATGACAGAAACTGAATTTCCAATCAGTAAATTTTTGCTCTCTCTAATCGTTTGAAAAAAAAGACTTTTATTTCTTTTGCCTGTCCATACAACATACCTTTCTACGCTTTCGAGGGAATGAAGGTCTGTGAAAATTATTCTCTTACGATCACACAATGTAGGGACATAAATAATGAATACAATTTTTTAGTTCTGACATCGAATTGTAGACAATGTCGTAACATTATTTTAATGGGGAATTCAAGAGACCAGAAAAAAAAATTGTATTACTGACGAATTTGAGTTAAAACTTTCCACTTAGCCAAATGCCACTACAAATAGAATCCTTTGAATTTCCAGAAATTAAATAAAATACCTGGGTAATTTTTATAAGAATCTGAAAAAAAATTCAAAGGAAAATGGCATTTTTGTTTTCTATCATTAAAAACATTTATAAGCATTCTTCCCAGACTCTTGCCCAAGATATCAATACCCCCTTGCCTTCCATTGCAACACCACTAGTTGATCTGTGCGATCTTCTGCTGCTGCTTCCAGGCTGAAAATGTTCATTGCATCCGTAATTTGTGTTCAATTCGTGGAGGCTCGGTATTTCTGAGTTTCAGAATAAAGTTTAATCATCGAAGATTCGTTCGATTTTTTTTTTTTTTCATTGTGGTGCATCAAACTTAATACTTGCAATTCGAAAGACTTTTATAGTCTCTAGGCAATAAAAATGACTTTTGTGTACTGAAAATCACGTTTGATATATTTTTAAAAAAATTCTAGGCTGATTTTTTTCAGACGGCAGATTTTTTTGTAAAGACAAACGGAATTTTCATGCAGTTGATTTTTATTTAATTGTTGTGTTTAGCATCATTATTGCTTATCGACTAATCGCATTGATAGTGCAATCCGGTATATGCCGATTCTAGAGAGATGATAGATATTTAAAACAGAACTATGATCTATCTGCTTATCAAAATAAAAAAAAAACTTTTTTTTTAAATCTATGAGTAAAAAGTCGATTTTGACGAATATGAGTATTACATGAAGCAGAAACGACAATTTCTCCCAGCGCTATGTTTGCGAAATCGGTAAACAAATTTTGCCGATTTCGCAATTAATATATAAATTTGCCTGTCGATAAATAAATTATTTCAACTAAGTGTAAGTTAATATTTCGCAAAAATACCGACTTAAATAATAAAATTTCACATTCTTTCCTTAAGGTTGAAACTTATCCAAACGTCGTCGGCGTAGAGATAAAATATTACATTCGATTATCTCATCAAATTTTGCCGACTGATGGCCAAAATGCCGACTCAGGAAAAAATCTGGAAGGGGGGTCACACACCCCTCATCCCCATCTCGCCACGTACCTGCATATGTCACACTAGGGCTTATTTCTCCCAACGTTCCGTTTGGCTGCTTTCATTCACTCATTATTATTATTATTATTTTAGCAAAGAGGGAGAAACTTTTCTGTGAAGAGAGGATTATACTAGAAACAAGGTTGCAATGTCGTAAATTCGCTTAGCACTGTGAAGTTCCTCGCATAGATTTTGAGGTCCCCTAGAAAAGTTTTTCCTAATGTGTGCCCCACGTCACACAGGGCAGCAATTTGATTGTTAAGGGGGCAATTCGAAAATGGAAAAATAAAAAAAGAAATCTTTTTGGATAATATTAACACAACGGGGAGACATGAGACTGAAGCTAACTAAATTGGGACCTAGCATTAAATCTTTTTGCAGCAAGCGAAAGGACTCAGTAAATTTAAATGATAAATAATTACTAAAAACTAAAATCATATAAAAAATCTTTCATTAAAATTTTTTCATACTCGAATTTCAGTTCTCCAAACAAAAGTTCTTCTCTAAAAATTTAATTACAGTGTTTTTAAACAATTGCTTAGTGATTTCTTCCTAAAACTTATCATTTAAGTTTCTTCAGTGAACAATTCAACTTTTGAATATTAAAAATTGTGTATATGTTAAAGGCTATGTAAAAAGGCTTAGGTGGGGCGTGGCACAAAAAAAGTTGGGAAATACTGTCCTAGAATCTCGAGGCAAGAGGCGGCCATCTCTAATACCTGTGCGGAAAAAATCCGCCACTGTCCCAAAGTTAGGGTTGGGTGATACTGTATCAACTTGATACTTTGTATCAGGTAAGCAAAAGTATCAGATACACCTAAATGATACAAACCAAAAGTATCAGGTACTCGATATCAGTTCTCGGACTCGAATGATAACGATAATTAATCGCTTCCGTCGCGTTCCTTTTCGGTCGGCTGATACGAAGTATCAACATGATACAAGTACCATATGATACAAAATATCAGATTGATACAGTTGGGATGGCTTCGCGTTTTCGGTAGAGGTATGATGAAGTGCATATGGCCTTGGTTTTGAAGTCATGACGGGTGGGGGTGGAAAAGAGAGAAACAAATAGTTAAGTGTATCGGATGGAGGGATTCCCGAGCTGGGATTGGTACATGTGGGATTGATATGTAATTCATTAATTTTGTGGAAAAGATACGATAGGATTTCCGCATCAAACACGCTTGTAGGAATATCTCGATCGAGAATGATCCCCGAAGTAGGTAGACTTCTTTATTAAAGAACGATTAAAATAGTGGGGAGTAGATAGGTACAATTTTCTGTATTTAAAAAAAAAACTTGTCAGAAAACATTTTTGCATGAACATTTTGCATCCGTTCCATGAGAACTCATTTTTTCGATAGTGGTATTGATCTTAAATGACAAAAAACAAGATTATCTTCTGACAAAGTAAAAAAATTAGTTTTAAAAAAATATAATTATTGAATTATTTTTATCTCTCTCTTTAACTCTTTTGCTGTTGTACTTCGTATGTTCTCAATGTTATACTTTTTTTAATATACCTACTTCCCTCTTTTCTTAATTAAAGAGAAATTTCATGTTTTTTGTTTTAAGTTGTTCATATTAAACTCTATATATTAATACACGTTTAGCTTTAAAAACTATTATGTCCATCTCTCCCAAAATTGCTCGTTACCTTTAGCTCCTAATTTTAATTTTGTATGTTACTTCTTAAACAGAGGCGGCGCCAGAAATTTTCCGACGGGGGGGGGTCGGCCCCCCCCGCAGGGGGGGGCAAGCAAAATTTTTCTAATTTAGGTAACTTTAAAATAACAGATAATAATTAATTTTGTATTTAATTAAAGGTAATTAAGTATTAATTAGCGAATTTGATTATAATAATGAATTATTTGGAATAATTAGCTAAATGTCGGTGCAGTAAGAATTGTCTGACTGAACGACAAGCAATAATAGAAAATAAAGAATTATGAACAAAAATCTCAGTAAATGAAATGTACCGCACTGATATTGAAAAAAAATTGCAGATTATTTTCTAAAGTTCATAACAAAATAAAATAATAGCCGAGACAATTCAAAATAATTAGTAACAAATTTTAAACCTATAAATGCAATATCTTCATATCTAATAATAATACAGAAGAATGTGAGTGTTTTTGTGTGTATTGGTTCTCTACAGGGCAGACCGCTGGACCTAGAGCTACGAAATTTGGCACAAACCTACTTTGGAGGGTGAGAATGAGCACCTCGGAGGAGCCCTTTTTTGAAATTTTATTTAGAATTTTAATTAATCAAAAATTAAGCGAAATTTTAGCGTTTTCCATTAATAAGTTCCGAAAATATTACAGCACGAAAATCCTTTTTACGCCATCTGAAAGTTCAAAAAATTACTATTTTAATGATATTTTATATGAAAGCTCACAATGGTCGCTTCTCCATCTCAATTCTTCATTTTCGAGAAAAATCGCAAAAACACTACTTCCTTACACATTATCTAGGAGAGGAAACCTTGACTGTGTTCCCAGTCTCAACAACTGGACCGATTTTACCAATTCATCTCACTTTGCAAGCATAGCTAACAAATCAGAATGCTCCACGTTTATTGGGCAAGTTTAAAATAGTATTTTTGATCAGTACTAGCTACCATCTGAAAATTTAAAAACTCGTCTTTTTAATGATATCAATGAAGATGCCGTATTTTTTTCTCTAATTCTAATAAATTTGTAAAAATATTTTAAGGCATAATTTTAAACAGTACTTTTCATTGTTGCAATCTGATTCAAAACGTTGCCAAATAATATTTAATTCCGCGTTTCACTTCCATTATTGAAAGCTAAGGTAATGTCCTAATAGATTTAATTTTCTTTTTTGTTTCATCAATTTGTCTGTTAAATCTGTAAACGAATTCCTCTAAGGTAATAACTATATTTGGAAACATATTTAGAAAGTTCTATGATTATGGTTGTTGTGTTTTAATTCTTTCTATCAGCATGTTTTAATCCAGCTAGCATGCTGCAAGTATTTTGTTTGAGGACTAAGAAAGGTGCCGACGACTTGCAATTAGATGTTAGATGACACATGCAGTTACTTGATTCCATTAGGAACGTTCATGTAGACAATGAACAGAACAGATGCAAAGCTACTAAAAGAACACGGGTGAATTGTCTATAACAATTTGAAGTTTAAAATTGCTTTTTTAAGGGAACTATGAAAATCAAATTATGCACATGATGTTACGTTTATCCTCCAAATTCGTGACTCTCCTAAAATTATTAGCTTAGATCTCATAGTTGATTTCAAAAGTAAGCTAATTACGTATAATACACAGAATTTATTTACAACATATTCACAATACCGAAATGACAATATAAGTTAAAGTTAGGCTGGCTGGTGAGCTTCTATATTTTTAACTCAAATAACTATCGGGATCTGCTGCTATATTTTAATGTTACTGATTGCCAAAAATTAATCAAAGGAGTGACTTATTTGGGACATAGGAACGCAGTCGGGGGGCGCTTTAAGACAATGGCATGTCATTATCATCCGGCTGAGTTGCGTCTTTTTTTATTTCACTTTTTTTTCTCATCCACAAACAACGTTTATCCTTCTTCGCCGGCTACCAACTTCCCATCTGCCTTTTTCTTTTTTTATTCACTTTTTCGTCCTCCTCAAAAAATCGCCAACCCCCAGTTTTTCATCTTTTGCCACTTTTTGCATTCAGCTTGGCCTAACATTATCCGCTGTCATTGGTTGGCTTCTTCATAATCCGTAGCCATAGTAAGCAAGCGCCAAAGTTTACAACCTTTTTTTTAAATTGCAACCCTAAGTACCGGATATGATCTGCCGATGGAAATTTTAATGAGTCATGTAAGTATTCAATTTCTCACCAGCCGACTTTACAAAATAAAATAGCGAACCATATGAATATTTCTCACAACAATGAGATTCAATTGAATTTATATTCCCGACCAGGGTTGCTATATTGGCCTTTTTTCAAACCCCTTGGCCTTAGGAATTTTCATTTGGCCTTAAATTTATTTTTGGCCTTTTTTTGGCTTTATTTTCTTTACTGACTTGCATAAAAAATTTTAATTATTTATTCTATTGTTTTTTAATAAATTTTTGATATTACACATTTCAAATTATTTAGAATGTGCTGTCAAACGAAAAAGCTCCTGAATAGAACAAGGATGTTTTAAATTTTAGTTGAACATATGTCTATCAAGTGGGATTCGTTTTCATAAACGATAGCTGTTTTTCTAATGACGTTTCCAATCAATTTTTCAACTTTGGCCTTTTTTGGCCTCATTTTTAAGAAGGTTTGACCTTATTTTGCTATTTTGATCTGGCAACCTGTTCCCGACTCACAAGTTAGTCGAGGAGGGCGGCTAGTATGTAATACACCGAAACATCTCTAGAGTGTTCAACCACCGTTCCGAGGAAAATTGGCCGCTCTAAAAGGTTATTATGTTTGGGAGTGGGAGTATAAAACATTTAAATAAGACCTGATTCGTCATTTCTGATAAATCTAATTTCAAAAATTATCCAAAGAAAAGAAAGTTACTTGATCCGAAAATTTCTCTATTTCTTTCTTTCTTTTTTCGTTTTTAGAAATAAGATAAAATTTGTGTTTTGCTTGGGTCTTTCAGCTCTTTCGGAGGTCACTTTTTCCATTTTTTTTAATTGTAAAAATATATCTATAGTTATTTTGTCGGTAGTTGTTGAGGAAAGGCAATAATATCGTCTATTTTTCCTAAAGTCGTTGAGATGAAAGTTTCATTCACTGATGGCCGCGACCATACTAACAAATTTTTTTGTCAGAGTTCGAATCAGCACCTGAAGAGTAAAAAGGAACTCTTTATCACAGAGAACTCTTTATCACTTTTTCTCTGTGCTCTTTATTACCCAAACACCCTGTAGAGTCCGAAATTCATTCTTCTCTTCACATTGGGGCAGGAATTATTAATTTCTATCTGATTTCCGGTGTTATTTTTGAGTGTATGAATTTTTTTTCTTTCTTTCCTCAATTTTCTTTTTATAAAATGTCTACGGTCGGAGAGACAAAAAGAAAGAATTTCATTGAAGTTGAAGGCGCGACAAACCAACTGTTCAGAGAGGTTTGAGTGGCCGTTAATAGATTTCATTTTAACATTATAACTATGGGCCGAAAAATTTCACGTCGAACAAAAAGAGAGGAATTACCACTATGTGTATCCACACTCTTGTGCAATACAGATACTTTAGTTTTACCTAATAATTCCACAGAAAAGTGTTCGAAACAGTCGATAGAAAAAAACAAAGCATAAATATTTTCATCCGTCTTGTTGATCTCTTAGCCGACCGACCGAAAACAGTCCACAAAATGGGACATCTGATTCACTTGTCGCCTTGTCGGTTATTCTTCCAAATGTGGTGCGAACTACTGGCCGAATGGACGACAAATTAAAAGAATGTCGGCCATTCTGTTGACCTAACCGTTAATCAGTCCTCAAATTCGGACACAAATCGCTATCTCGACCGTTTATTATATAATAACTTAAAGATGGGATTAAAATTATTATATTCCTTGATACCCTGCTCTCAACATTTCCCAAAATCGCAAAGATTTTTCCCGACGAAAGTCTTAATTTCTCGCCGACGGGGGGACAAGCGGTCACCGCCGGGGGGGGAAATCCCCCCCCCCCCCCCGCCGCTGGCGCCGCCTCTGTTCTTAAAGCATTTTTAAGAAGAAAAGTCTTTTCTAAAACTTAAAAGACTGACAGCAACAGTTTCATTTTGTTTTAAGTATTTCATTGTATATTTATATTTTAAAATATAAATATTTTCTAATTAAGTATATTTTTTAAATCGTTATATTCTGAAAATTCTATTCATGTTCAGCATTTAATTTTTATGTTCAATTTATTTTACTAATAATAATTCTGTTGTTTGAGTTACTTATTTGTTTCAAATAAAGAAATGCTTAAAGCAAAATATATTTATTTAATCATAGAAAATCCCATCAATCTTATATACTTAATAAACATTGCAAGAAAAGGTTTAAAAAAATGCGTTAGAATAATTTTATTCCAGGTAATGATAAGAAATAATATCTATAGGTAATTTTTAAAATATACGCACATAACACATGCTAGTGTCCCCCAAGGCAGAAATCTCGTATCACTACCCGATTGCCAACTACCCAGTTCCGTACCGTCAGGAAGGGATCGGTTATCGGCTGTATCAGGTACAAAAGTATCTAGTAAAAGCATTAGGTACCAGCGCGTATCAGTATCAACTTGTACTTGATACAGAAGAACCCAACTCTACCCGAACCCATGCTTGGAGACAACGGGATCGGCTACCAACAAACTGAACGTATATGATAGCATTAGGTAAAGGGCATTCTTTGGGAGCTGACCTACACAATGTTCCCACAGAAAACTATCATTTAAGAACCATTCGGTGAAGTTATAGGTTGGTGCGACTATGCAAATGTTGAATTGGCCAACATGTGTCTGAAGCTACACACTGTTAACCCTCTCCAGCCCATATTAACATTTGTTATTAAAAATTAAATTTATAAATAACAATTATAATAACGCCGGGCATATCAGCCCGGCATTTCTCGGGATAAAAATATTTTCAAGTCTAAATATTTATAACACTTTAAACTTAATTAAACAGTTTTTCGCAGCAATGTCTTTTTGATTTTCGTTCGTTCACTCCCGTGTTGTCTGACATCAGCGGAACTCCTCTCGTCTTTTTCTCTCCCCAGTTTGAGCCATCTGGCCCCGAATCTAGCCGTTCTTGGTACTCATTTTTTTCTTCCCCATCTTTGATTGCTACGACGACAACAGAAGCTCTTTCATACTTTGGTTTTGATTGCCATTATCCGGAGTAGTCTCTTATTTTTAGTGTTTATGTGACTAATCAAAAAACATATCTACACACTCAATTAGAATCATTTAAAAATTTGTGAAGTTAAATGAACATCGAATAGAGATAATAATTAACGTCATTGGATTGCCTTGCAAACATACTGAAATATATAAGCTGATATAGAAGCTAAATAAAACAGTTTTTCGATTTCCTCATCAGTCTCGTTTTTCGTCTCGCAGCTTTTTTAATTACATGCGATTCACGTGTTTTGAGCTTGCTTGTACCATGACTGCCTTTAATGCATTGTGGCGAGACTGGCAAGATTAAATGTCTTTCTCTTTCTTTTAGGCATTTATAAAATAAGTAATTTTAGAATTTAAGAAAAATCACTTACTTGTGAGGTCTTTTCTATAAACTAAATAAAACAATTTTTCCACAGCCGCGTTTTCCGTTGTTCGGATCTCAAAAACATTCATTGACATTAAAAATTAATTCGGAGCATTTAAAATGTATTAAAAGTAAACGCGAAACTTCGCATTATAATTAAACTATCGCCATTGGATTATTGCACGTGCATAGTAAAAGTTGTATATGCTTCAAAATAAAAACGGAAGTAAGAACATTGACTTGTAGTTAATGTCCAAATAAAGCAATATTTTCTTAATTACTCAGCACGTGTATTGTTGTTGCTCTGTTAATGTTTTTGCCTCTGTTAATGAAACACATGAATGAAGGATTTGATGAAGCAATAAATAGGTTGAATTTAATTTTATAATAATATTGTAACAAATTGCGCTTAAAATGCATTTTTTGAAATGTTTATTAAAATTAGAAAAAACATGGTACGGAAATGAAATTAGTATCATTAAAGAGATTATTTTTTTCTGTCTAAGATGGTGTAAAAAGAAATTTCGTGCTAAAAATATTACAGAAGCTTTGGTTTTTAGGTTACTAAAGTTGAAAGCTAAATATGAAAATTTAACTGAGAAAAGAATTAAAAAATTGAGAACCGATAATGGTTTAGAATTTGTAAATGAGCAACTTGATACTTATCTTGCTAATACGGGTATATTTCACGAAAAAACTATTCCATATAATAGTGAAAGTAACGGTAAAGCTGAAAGAGCGAACCGTATTCTTCTAGAAAGGGCTAGATCTGTATTGTATGAAAGTGAACTTCCATTAAAATTTTGGGCCGAAGCTATTAATTTCAGTACTCAAGTGTCTAATGTAACACCACCTAAAGGGACAGAAATAATTCCACTTGAAACTTGGATTGGTAAAAAACCGAAACTAAATTATCTTAAAAAATTTGGTTGTGTGGCTTATTTTCACGTTCCGAAAGTAACGAGAAATAAATTTGATGTTCCGGGAAGACGCGGTATATTGTTAGGATATGCTACAGATAGGAGGGGTTATCGAATTTATGATATCAGAAACCGAAAAATAATTGAGGAAAGATCAATTAAATTCAATGAATCTTTGAAAGGTAGTACTTATTTGGGAAAAACGAAAGTTGAAACATGGAATATTGATTCATTGTTTGAATCCACTCGAGATATAAACGAGTTCGGTCACAGAACAAAAGTAAATCACTTGGGAAATTTCTGCTGAGCCAGCAGCAAACGAAAATAATTACTCAATTCCATTCGAAACGCCGGATGATGCAACAAATACCGTAGGTTGTGAAAAAGACATTAGGAAAGGCTCAAGGCCAAACAGATGTCAACTAATTTAGCTTGTAATGTGCCTAATTCTTATTTAGAAGCTAAAAATAGAATTGGGAATTTACTATGAAAAATGAATTGGATTCATTAAATAAACACAAAGTCTGGGAAATTGTAGACAGACCGGCAAAAACTAAATTAGTAAAAAGTAAATGGCTGTATTCCTGTGATGATGGGGAAACAAAATATAAAGCAAGGCTTGTAGCAGCTGGATTCAATCAAATAAAAAATAAAGATTATTTAGAATCGTATTCACCAGTCGTAAATATAGAATCCTTCAGATTATTAATTGCACTCGCATCTAAATTGAATTTGATGGTTAGGTTCTTTGATGTAAAGACTGCATATTTATACGGTGATATAGAAGAAACTGTGTACATGTTGCCTCCGCTTGGCTTCGAGAGACTGGTTGGAGGTGAAAAAGTTTGTAAATTAAAAAGGAGTATTTATGGTTTACCACAATCAGGTAGAAATTGGTATATGAAAATAAAAAGTGAATTAGAAAAATTTGGATTAACGCAATTGGCTTTTGACAGTTGTGTGTTCATTAAGTCTGATGGTCAAAATATGCTTTTATTATGTATGTATGAGGATGATTTGGCTATTTTTTGTGATAATGATGAAATGTGTCAAGATATTGTAAATAACATTAAAAGTGTTTTTGAAGTGCATGAAAACAAAACCTCTAAGTTTTTAGGCATGGAAATTGTAAAACATAAAAATGGTATTAGTTTATCACAGTCTGAATATATTGAATCATTATTGGTTAAGTATAATTTAAATGAATGTAAAAGTGTTAAAACTCCAATTGTAAAAGGGGAAGATAAGAGTTACCCGCCTACAAATGAACTGATTGACATTACTATGTATCAGGAATTAATTGGTGAGCTGTTATATTTAGCTAATAGAACGCGACCTGATGTATCATTTGTGACATGTTATTTGTCGCAATTTAATCATAAACCAGAAAAAAGACATTACATTTTGGTTAAGAGTTTTAAGGTATTTGATGGTTACAAAAGATAAAAAATTGTTTTATGATAACAATTTTGGCTACTTGAATGCTAGCTCTGATGCCAGTTGGGGAAATGCGGAAAATGGCAAATCATTTTCTGGTGGTGTAATTTTATTAGGTAATTCCTTAATTTCCTGGAAATGTCATGAGCAAAAAAGTGTTAGTCTCTCAACATGTGAAGCAGAGTTACTTGCAATTTCTGAAATTTGTAAAGACATTTTTTGGATTGTAAATTTATTATCCGAGATAAAGTGCGAACAATTTATAAATTCTACTGTAATTTTAAATTCAGATAGTCAAGCAGCAATTCAGTGGATTAAAGACACTCGCTCTTCGAATAAACCAAGGTACATGAATTTGCGTTTTCATTTTGTAAAGGATTTATTGGGAGACAATGTAATTGATTTGAAATATATTCAAACTGAATTGTTAATTGCTGATTTTCTAACAAAAGCCGTAAACGAAGGGAAGTTAAACTATACTGTTAAAAATATTTCATTAACGCCTTAACTTTATATGTATATTTATGTGCTCTATATGTTTTGTAATATTTGTTTTTTTGAAAGATGTATCACTCGCAGGAGGGGTGTGTTGGGTTGAGGCCAGATAACTGTTTTTCTTGCGCGCATGAATTATCTGTGTGAATCAGCGCCTGCCGCCTTTTCCCTAGTGCATTCCTTCTTCGAGTCGTAACAATGTTACTCACTTGCTGTGTGCGTAGTTGTAATTTTGTCTTCTATATGTCCCTGTATGCGCCAATAAATGTTTTGTCCTAAAGTTGGGTGATTCTTGTAGAAGGAACAACAAAAGTGGTACACTTATTTTTATTATTCGCTAAGTCAATGGAATCTTCAAAGCGGAAGTCCGAAAGCAGAGCAAATAAAGTCAAGGTTTTTAATATAAATAAACAAAACAGAAAACTCGTCCATATTAGGACTTGAGTATGAACTGAGTAACAGTTTAGATGTTTATGAATTAATTAGAGAATTCTCTGAACTAAAAGTTCGTAAAAAAGATTCGTCTGAATTATACTCCTGCTAATTGTTTTTTTTAAATGAAGTATTTTACGTGAAAAGTTATTATTAGTATTTGTGTCAATTACCGAGTTGTTGTTGTTGGACGTTCGCTAAAAAAATGTAAAAAAGACCATATACTTTTTTTCAGAATGCTTACATTATAGTTTCATAGGGCGTAATTTTTTACTTTTGCAGTGAGCGGTTCAAAGACTAAATCAGACCCGGGATCAGATCTCGAGAGTCGAGACCTCTCGTTTCCGAAACAAACATTTGGTGCCAAATCTGGTCACCAGAAATATCGCAAAGTCGCCGCAACAATATATTACATTCAAATGGCGTCAAATTGAATGGAATACAGTATTATTATTATTCCAAACATTTAGCATAATTTGCCATTTAAAACTCATATAAAAACTGTAATAACCCATCCATGACTCTTTCCCAGATGAAAAGATTATCTGAAGACAAGCTGCTGGTTAATTTGCTCAAAAAAAAGAATTAACATTTTCAGAAGTATAGATTTTTTTTTTTATTTTCTTTACATGCAATCACTGTAGATACAACATACATAGTGTGGAAAAGTTCTCTATTTCGCACAAGATTATCAGGAGAATTCTTAACTTATTTTGACTTAAAAAATGTAATAATTGATAAAGTACTTATCTACGTTCCAAATGATGACATCTAGTATTTTCAACATCTTTATTTCCTTGTCGACCAGGAGATCATGTTGTATACATACTAGCAGCAGATAATGGTACATTAATCAATCCTAAATATTCATGTTAATATAATGTGCCTCTCTTCAGCGTTGAACCGAGTGCACATGAGTTCCCCCCCTCCACAAGCATGTGTCCTAAAAAATGTGTGACACCTCACAGTGGGAGCGTCGCTGATAGAACTAACCTTTCTCGCTCACAGCAAGCAACTCACTTGCAAGAAAAGGTTAAAGGTCGAAGGAGGGTCCTCCCCCATCCGGCCAGGCCTCACAGGGTTCAACGGACTGACCTCCCTTACTTTTGTGGGGGAGTTCGTAACACATAGTGAGCAAAAGGAAAAAAATACAACACTGAAGAATAATCCTCATTATTATTGCTATTTTTTTTATTATTTATTTATTTAATTTTTCATTGTCATAAAAGCAAATGCTGATCTGTTAAAAGACTGTTCTGAAAATTTAGGTGACTCCCTTCACAAGACGGAAGTTAAAAGTAAATTAACATATTTGTTTTTGCATATGGGGAATAAGGAATATTTAATGTCACAAATCATACTTGCTTAAAAGATTCTGATTTTTCCTTTATTTAATGCTTTGTATTCCTTTTAGACAAGAATTTTTATTAAAAAATAAGAGTAACTTCAAACTTTGGGAGTCATTTTAAAATTCACCTTCTTGCTTTTTTAGAAATGAAAGTTTATCATTAATAAATAGTAATCTATACTTATAAAAGCCAATGTTTGCGTGTGTATGTGTGTGTGTGCTATGTCCAGACGAATCTATCGCACTTACAGCCATGAAATTTGGCACACAGGTAGTCGTAATGGTGACTCAATACACCTCGAAGCCGGAATTTTAAAATTTAATCTAGGAAATTTTTTATTTAATGTTTTGTGTTGTTTTGGGTCATTTTTGGCATGTTTAAGGTCGTAGTATCTTTCCTAATGATCGTTGAAAAACAATCCATGTACCATTGAATAGAACAAACAATTTTCGTTCTAATGAAGTTTGTTTTGAACGTCTAACGTAATTTACTGAATTTTGAGAAATTTTAAAAAATAGTAAGTTTTGCCATCTAAATTTTATTTTTGTTTTTAAATTTGCTGCATCCAACGTTCTAATAACACTATTATTTTCAATTTTTTTCAGCTTATAACTGCAACAGTTCTATTGGATTTAAAACAAGAATGGATAAAATATCTTTTCCCGTTTTTTTTTTTTAAATTAATTTTTCCCTGGTCAGTTGAAAGATATTTTTCCTCTTACGAGTTTCCTCGCGCGGCACTTCTCCGGAGCGTTGCTGGTAATTTGATTGGCTGACGGCGCAGGTGACGTCATAACCTTCAATTCAATGACTTCGATTATCATTCTGATCTATAAACCATTTGGTTGCTTTAATATTTGCTTTAATAATTTACAAATTCATATTACTGCATTACAGGACACTTTCAGTTTAATGTATTACTGGTACAAAACGGTGTACATAAAATCGAAAGTAAAATTGAAATTGTGTTGTGTAATTTGTATGTAAAGTATTTAATGTACGCACTTTTGCATTTTTTTATTTAATGTACGTATTAAAAATCAAAAATAACCTCCTTAGAACTGCCTATTAAAAGTATCAGTAAAAGCCTGAAACTTATAAGAGCGAAAAATGCTCAAGGATCAAATCGGTGATTTTTTTTTCTTTCCATATAGGACCCAATTCATTGATATATTTTGTTGTTCAAGAACTAGGAGTGGGGATGCTGTGGTAATCATTATGATCTTAATTGATACATAGAAAATATAAAATTTGTGTACAATTTTTACACAAACACAAAATTTGACGAATTGTCAGTTAAAAAAAAATAATTTCCTATACATTTGGAGAGTTTTTGTGTCATTCGAATGTCTGGTTATAAAACGCACAAGTACAAAGTAGCATAGCGAGAGTAAGTGGCGACCAAACATAATATGATTTTTTTGCCCTTAGTCGTTATCATTGGTTTAGCGAGGCCTATGACATAAACGCACGTTTATGTCATTCAAACGTTTTACCCTCATGGCGTTTGAGACATCTATACTTCCCGCGGTCGCTACTCCACTGCTAGTAGAAGCATTTTTCTCTACACTTCATAAATGACAGTTTGATGTGCAGGCATAAAGGAAGGTGGATGAGAGTACAGTTTCTGTTTTCTAATTGGATAATCATTGGCATAAAAAGAACATTTGATTATTATTATCAGGCTCAGTTCAATTCTTTTAAGAACTTGATTTATGGATTTTCAAAGACAAATAGAGCCTCACTCACCGATTTTTCTTCTACACATTTTAGTCTATAGTGTGATTAAATAATGATGTAGTGTATGGAAATGTAAAGTGTTTCTAAAGGTGCGTTTTCTTTTCCAGATGACCGCTGGGCCTGGCCAAATGCAACACAGAAATGAAATATATTCTGGAAAATAAAGAAGAACATTAAGAAATATACAATCAAGTGCAAATTAACCTTGATACGACTTCAGCTCATTTTTCGAGAAACCATTCAGAACATACAGGATGGAGGCTTCTATAAAGGCGGGTGTGGCTAGTGATCTGTGTGTTAAGACATCCGTCCCTGATTCAAGTGCTTCAGTTGTAGCCCTCTTTAATAAAAAACAGTTCACATGTGATATATGCGGCAAGGAATTTTCTCAGAATCGTTATTTAAATGAACATTTTCTAACTCATACGAAAGAAAACCCTTTTTCTTGTGATGTGTGCGGTAAAATTTTTTCTCTAAAACGTGAATTTAAGAGCCATTTTCTTACGCATTCAAACGAAAAACTTTATTCTTGTCATGTATGCTTCAAAGAATTTTCTCAGAAAGGACACTTAAATAAACATTTTCGAACTCATACAAATGAAAGATCTTATTTTTGTGATGTCTGCTGCAAAGAATTTTCTCAGAAATGTCATTTAAAGAGCCATTTGGATACTCATTCAAATGAAAAACCTTATTCTTGTGGTGTATGCCATAAAGCGTTTACTCGAAAAAGTTCCTTAAATGAGCATTATGAAACTCACACAAATGAAAAACGCTATTCTTGTGATGAGTGCGGTAAAAATTTTTCTCGGAAACATGATTTAAATCACCATTTCCGCACTCATTCAAAGAAAAAGCTTTTTGTTTGTGATATATGTGGTAAGGGATTTTCTAAAATTTGTAATATGAATATGCATTACCGAATTCATACAAATGAAAAACCCTACTCTTGTGATTTATGCGATAAAGAATTTTCTCAGGCATGTCATTTAAAAAACCATTTCCTTACACATACAAATGAAAAACCATTTTCTTGCGAAGTATGTGGCAAAAAATTTTCCAGAAAATGTTATTTAGATGACCATTATCAAACTCATACAGATGATAAACCCTATTCTTGTGATGTATGCGGTAAAGATTTTTCCCTGAGACGCTATTTAAAAAAACATTATCGAACTCATACAGACGAAAAGCCTTTTGTTTGTGATACTTGTGGTAAAGCTTATTCTAGAAAATATGGTTTGAATAAACATTTACGTACTCATGAAAATCACAAACCTTAATTCTGTGATCTAAGAAGTGAAGAATTTTCTCAGACAGATCATTTGCAGGAATATTTTCTTGCACGTACCTACAGGAAAACCAAATTTTGTGACGTATATTGTAAAGGAATTTCTCGGAAATATTTGAACTAATATTCTTGTACATTCACTCTCTAGCTCTTTGAATTTAAGTTATGCATGCAGAATAAAATTTTCTCATTAAAATTATTTTGTTGATCATTAGTAAGCTCCGTTTTATTTTATGATTATTGGATTGTGCAAGTCCTAGGGCATTATACGTTGGAAAAACATAGTATGATGTCCTCGGAATAGTGCATTTCGTAGCTTAACAAGCAACACCACCTATCTCAATTTTTTCACATTTCAAACAGGAAGAAAAACACTGATTTTTCCGCAATCAATAATGAATATTTCTGAATTTTTTTCACATCTGGTTGGAACATGTGGTCTCATGTTCATATCATATGTTAAATAAATTCAGAAATATTCATTATTAGTTACGAAAAATTAAGTTCATTATTCCTCTTTGAAATTTCAAATAATTGAGATAAGTGGTGTTGCATATTAAGCGACGATTTGGTGATTTGCCGTTTAGTTTATGAACATTTGTACAGTCTCAAAAAAAATCCACCCAGCATTATTCTGCTGTCTTTCATCGTAGTGGAGACAAGGCAAGATGGCGATGTTAGTATTTAATCATTTTTAATAAATTCAGTTTTTGAGGTAATTTTTTTTTCGTGACATGTATTATTAGATTGACATTTTGTTGTGTTGTATTTAAAAGAAAAGAAAGTTGTTTGAGAAATTTTTATTTTAATATGATGAAATTTATTTTGCCATTTAAAAAAAAGCAAAGCAAAAGTGCCAACTTGCCCCGGTAGCGGGGCAAGGCGACTTTGACCACGGGGCAAGATGAAAATTATGATAAAAGTTCAAAACGTTTTTATTTTTAAAAAATATAGGGCAGAACACTAATTAGTTAAATGTTGTCAAGTTTTTTTCCTTGATTAGTATGTAATGAAAGAGTTATTTTAGTTAAAACTTAAACTCATAGTAAATTAATATAACTTAAAACTAGCGTTTTTTGTTTACAAAAATTAGACACAAATTCTCCTCATTCAGAGTCTGAGTAGCCCTCGGGCCACCATGTGTGGCATATGCAACACTGTTTACTCTTCTGATGGAGTGTCAACATAGATCTTATTACACGAAGGGCACTGTATTATATTTTCTTTGGATGTCTGAACTGATGTGATGAGTGTCAGAAATTAGGACTTTGTAAAAGAATCAAACTTCAGTTTCTTTGTAATAACTCCTTTTATCCACCCTAGCCTCTTGTCTTTGCTGCTTTAAATGTTCTTCTTCCACCTTCTCTGTGTCTTTCTGAACCGACATCTTTTTCATAGGTAAGCTAATTAAAATATTTTCTGTAGGTCTCACGTCTTGCATGCAATGGAGCTCATAGTGGATCATGTAGCTCAGGAAAATTATGCAAAAAAAATCATATATTCTTCAAAAAGAAACCAGTTAAAAGCACTTGGGACAAGATGACGTGATTGTCAACTTGCCCCGGTCATCTTCTCCTGATCGGAAAAGTTAAAAGTCTTTGTTTTTTGGTGGGATTAACAGGAATTAGATCAAACTAAATAGTGATTTTGAAAAGCGTATTGTCTAAGGTGGTCATGCATAGCAAAGAATATTCAAATATTTTTGATGTTAGTCCACGAGATCTTACGTTGAAGGTCTTGAAAATTACAGCATGACAGGCAAAAAACACGAACATCATATAATAAACAACGAAATGGGGGCAATGAATTCACTGTGCGATTTTTTACTTTCTATCAGTGTGGAGAGCTAATAATATCCATATGGTGGTGAAGTAAGAGCAGTATGAACTTAAAATAAGCCATTCGCCATAATCTTCGAACAGTAACATTGAATTTTAAGAAAGTTTAATATCCTGAATACCCATGTATACTTATAAACTAAATACATTATTTGTATTGCATTTCTTCTATAACCATGCGAAGATTCAAGTTTCGAAAATATCAATTTGTGAAGAACCCTTATAATTTAGCTTCTCTCAAAGAGAAATTTAAATTCACCTCACTGAAATGCCAAACTCTTTCTGAATTTTAACGGTATTCATCTGGAATATTTATATAAGTTTCTCTATATATCTTGCTTTGAAGTGACGCAAGAAAAATTACGCTATGTCTCGCACATGCGCAAAAAAATTATTTAATACAAATACTGATATTTCCTCTAATATTCAACTCATTTACTTCAAATTTTAATCCAATACTTGTAACATATTATCGCGTGTTCTGTAAGTTTCGTATCATTTGAATGAAAACTCTACATGTTATAAGTAAAAAAACATGCGGGGAAATTTGGGATTTTTTAAAGAAACCTTTGTATCTTCCCGAATATTTGTGCTATGTTTACGAAAATGCATGTAAATATTATGCACATCAAACATAACCACTAATGAAAGTTTCATTTCGTTGTCAACTTTCAGTGAAACTGGGATGAGTCGAAATTTCTTTCCGTATTCATCACTTCTGGCCTCCCCTCTAATTGCCCGCGTCTTCAATGTAAAATATGTATGATATTCGATTATATGTCCCAAGATTCTCCGCTATTGATTGCGAACCACAGTTTTCGAATAAACTGTACATTTCTCGCATTTTCCGAAACGGTCTTTAATTTTGCATACCAGTGTATTTTAACTTATCTAACTGTATCATGATTGTTGATATTTTGTCTGTTTCATGGACAATGTCATCCCCTCTGTAGACATGCTGTGTCCACGGAGGAGACAAAAACTAAGTTTTGAATTTTTAGGTGCTTTGGTTTTTAGGTTACTAAAGTGGTACACTTATTTTTATTAAATGCGATATTAAGCCTATCAAAAGTTTGTATTATAATTATAAATTAGCTTTTTCTTAACTTATTTATGATGACCACGGAATGGACACTGAGAATTTTGTCAAACTCTAAATGGAAGTAATAAATTGGAATATTTTCAATAAATTCACAATGGAACGAAAAGTTTTCCTTAAAGAACAAAATGGCTGCCTTTGTTCTAAACTCTTTCATGAAGATTTGACATGTGCTGTCATTTATGATATATTTTTTTTAAAAAGTTTTTTCTGTGTCCACGGAGGGAGACGTGTTTGACTAGAGACAAAGTGTAAAAATTAAGCTGAAATTTAACATGATTAAAACAAGCTGAAATTTTGCATATTTCAATTGCTTAAAATCAAGAGTATAAGTGCAGAATATGTATAATATTTCATATATTACAACAAAAAAAATTATAGGTCCATAACTAGTTTATTTCTCAAGTTATCAATAAAAATTCAAAATTTTACTTTCCCATTAGATACTCAAGACTTTATTTGCTTTATAATTTCAAAACGAATAGAGCTAGAATGATGAAATTTGGTATCCGAGCATAAATTTTGATGTTTTGAAATTATTTGACAAAAATGTGTGGTGCTATTGGGAATTTCGAAGTTATAAATATGGAGACTGTCCCTTATGAAATTTTTAGACTTGGAATTTTTTTAGTAGTCGTTATTTCCTGAAAATTGGTACCTTTTGTTTTAATATACGATGAACCACGGCAGAATAATGCTGAGTGGTTCGTTTTTTAGGTAGATTCCTTATAGGAAGTCTACCTATTGCAATGGTTCTCATAACACGACTTTCGGAAAATTTCTGCAGATCTTCACCGATCATGACCCCTAGAACCCAAAACCACCCTTCGTTAAAAAGTTTATATATATATATATATATATCTACTCTATTAAAATTCGAAGGTAAACAAACGTATGTATGTATGTATGTATGTCCTTCTATCTTCTCACGAACCGCCGAACGGAGAAGCGCGCGG
This sequence comes from Araneus ventricosus, assembly GCA_013235015.1. NCBI lineage: Eukaryota > Metazoa > Arthropoda > Arachnida > Araneae > Araneidae > Araneus > Araneus ventricosus. Next base: position 30,696 of record BGPR01010360.1, on the reverse strand, counting down.
AAAGTACCAAAAGATGGGGAATAATCCAGGGAAGCCGTTTCGGCCATTTATATTCCGAAATTTTAATTAGTGAAAAAGATATTAATTAAAAACTAATTGACAACAATGCTTTTCATTGTTTCGGATACTTTATAACAATACTTTTCATTGTTACAGCGCAATTCAAAATTTATTTTATTGTTGAAGTCGTTTACTTTAAAGAACATTGTTACAACAACAATAAAAAAGTGACGCTGACAGAAATAAAAAAATGTAGTGTTGAAAGTGTACTAATTCTTTTTTAATCCCGTGATATAACGTCCAACAAAATCATTTTAACGAAATTAAAAGGGGTGTATTATTTCTGTCAAGTTATGTGCCGAAAGATATAGATTAGTTATGTTAATGATTTTAATCATTATTCATTGATTTGATAATATTTTAAATATTTGTGGAAGCTTCTATTTTAAGCTGATATTTGGAAGTTACTATTTTTGCTTTGTTCAATTCTCGCTTTTTCCGATGTCTAAAAGAAAAAGAGGAATTACAGGGGATGCTGCCAGTAAACGGGAGGCAATTAGAAAACGTGAAAGGAGAGTTGTTGAAACTGAAGAAGAAAGAAGCTGCCGATTGTCAACTATGGCACAACGTAGCCAGCAGAGAAGAGTCGAAGAAACAGAAGAACAAAGAAATAGCCGATTGGCAGTAATGGGACAACGTAGCCAGCAGAGAAGAGCCGAAGAAACAGAAGAACAAAGAAATAGCCGATTGGCAATAATGGCACAACGTGGCCAGGAGAGAAGAACCGAAGGAACAGACGAACAAAGAAATAGCCGATTGTCAGCCATGCTACAACATGCAAGAGATGTTATGAAGGACATGTTATTGAAGGACAAAATCACCATCAGATACAAACTTTTTATGCAGCTAGAACTGTTCTGAACTGAAGAACACAACTGTGGAGAAATGGACAATCTCTGTCTGAAATGCGGAGGGTTGTATTTCCAGGATGAAAAGAATACCAGAGGAATTTACACTCATTGTTGTCATAATGGAAATATAATTGAGCAGGCTTCTGTTTATCCAGTGGAAATGAAAGAATTGATGGATGGCTCCGATGAATTATCAGTGCATTTCAAAAATAACATAAGGTCGTACCAGTGCTTCAATGGGTGCACAGATTGTACCGTCTACAGGGAGAGGAGCGTATTGCTTCAGAATTCATGGCCA
>BGPR01010360.1:0-29462 GCA_013235015.1 Araneus ventricosus | reverse complement strand
CACAATTTATCACAGGAGCTCTCATTCACAATTCCAGCTGAAGCAGGAGGTCAAACACAATACACTTCAACAGACATATAACACATTAATAGGCATGTGTCACGTGACCTCAGGTATTGATTCGATTTTGGCCCAGCAACGTCACATACAGCTAGTCTATCCTATTGTACCCGAAGGTAAACAACGTATGTATGTATGTATGTCCTTCTATCTTTCTCACCGAAATCCGCCGAATGAGAAGCGCGCGAAGGTAAAAAAGATGGGGAATAATCCAGGAAAAGCCATTTCGGACTGCATTTAAATATCGAAATTTTAATTATGAAAAAGATATTAATTAAAACTAATTGACAACAATGTTTTCATTGTTTCTGGATACTTTATAACAATATTCTTTCATTGTTGCAGCGCACCAAATACATTTTATTGTTGTTTGCCTAAAGAACATTGTTACAACAAATAACAGAAAAGTGATAAAGCTGATTATGAAAATAAAAAAAATGTATTGTTGAAAGTGTATAAATCTTTTTTTTTATCCTGTGATATAACGTCCAACAAAAAATCATTTCAACGAAATTAAAAGGGGTGTTTTGTTTCAAAATTATGTGCCGGTGGTGATTAGTTTATGTTAGTGATTTTAACTCATTATTCATTGATTTGATCAAGTTTAAATATTTGTAGAAGCTTCTTTTGGCTGATATTTGGTTACTATTTTTGCTTTATTCAATTCTCGCTTTTTCCGATGCCCAAAAGAAAAAGAGGAATTACAGGGATGTTGCCAGTAGACGGGAGGCAATTAGAAACGTGAAAGGAGAGTTGAAACTGAAGAAGAAAGAAGCCGCCGATTGGTCAACTATGAGTGGGTCAACGTGGCTAGGAGCCAGTTAGAAGAGAGGGAAGAAACAGAAGAACAAAGAACAGCTGATTGTCAGACATGGCACAACGTGGCAGGAGAGAGAGAGAGCTGAGGAAACAGAAGAGAGCAAAGAAAAGAGAATATTGTTTTGGGGAATGTAACGTTTAGCGTTTAGCATAAATATACGCAAAAAAAATAAATCGGAGGCGGGCAAGGTTTAGTACAAAAAGACTAGATTTGTGTGTGAAGGAATATTTACATTTCTTGGAGAGTTAAGTGACAATATTTGTTGAAAAGAAAACGGGAGCTGGGTATATGAAAAAAATATGGATCCACTAATGCGGGATCTCACTTCTTCCCGCCCGGAATATCCTATTATTCAAGATTGCCCGTGCAACGCCGTCATGCAGCTAGTTCACTATTAAAATTCGAAGGTAAACAACGTATGTATGTATGTATGGCTGTCCTATCTTCACGAACCGGCCGAACGGAGAAGCGCGGAAAGCACCAAAAGATGGGAATAATCCATTGAAGCCGTTTCGGCCATTTATATTCCGAATTAGTGAAAAAGATATTAATTAAAAAAACTAATTGACAACAATACTTTCTTTATATTGTTTCGATACTTTATAACAATATTTTCTAATACAGTATGCACCAAAAATATTTTATTGTTGAAGTTACCATTTTACAGAACATTGTTACAACAATAAAAGTGACGCTGACAGAAATAAAAAAATGCATTGCGAAGTGTATAAATTTTTTTGTCCCGTGATATTTGTCACGTGAACAGAATCATTTTAATGGAATTTAGAGGCGGTTTTGTTTCTGTAAAGGCGTGCTGAAGATATAGATTAGTTGTTAGTGATTTTAATCATTATTCATTGATTTGATGAGTTTAAATATTTCTGGTAGCTTCCTATTTTAAGCTGATATTTTCAATATTTTGCTTTGTTCACCCTCGCTTTTCCGATGCTCAAAAAAGAAAAAAAAAAGACAAATTATATAGGATGCTGCCCGTAGACAGCAGGCAATTAGAAAACGTGAAAGGAGAGTTGCTGAAACTGACGAAGAAAGAACCGCCGATTGCAACTATACAACGTGGCTGAAGAGAAGTGCGAAGACACAGAAATAGATCAAAGAAATAGCCGATTGTCACTCAGCATTTCTTTTCTTTTTTTATAGAGCTTATGTGTTTGATCTATTAATATCGAGAAAAATCATTTTCTTTCCTTTTTGTAATAAAGTGTTTAACTTCGTAACGTTTGTTGGGGAAAGCAAGGGAGCCAATTATTGTTGAGAAAAACAGAGGCGGGCCATATGGGAAATGACCCCAGTTCTCACATGACTCGCTTCTTCTCCGCCCGGAATATCCCATTATTAGAGATAAACGAAAAAATGCCGGGCCATATGTTGACTAGAATTAGATAGACCAGATTCCTGACCCAAATGCATTCCCCTGGGTTACGCAAAGGACCATTTTAGTACGCTAGAAATAAAGTTGTTAATGGCGGAAACAAGAAAACATATGGGATTAAAAAAGTTGTAGAATTTGTTCCTCCGTCCCTTTGGTATTTAATAACTAAACCACTTGATAGTTGATTAATACGTGGAGTGTAATTATTAGTAATCCCATAAGTTAATGCAAAAATTATTACAATACTGATTTCATTTGTTTGGCGTTAAACTAATACTACTAAAAAATGCAATAAAAAAAAAATAAAATAGTCGAGTATTTTCCAGGCAAATGTCAACTGAGTTATTTAGATCCTTAAGCCATTCTAGCCCTTATAATTATTGATAAAAACTTCTGAAGACGGGGAGATATGCTGTGTTCAATCAAGAGGTATGATGAATAAAGGTTGGGAACCTCTGAGATACCTTTCATTCTCAAGGACACGAATAATTTTTTTACAAAAATAACAAATCTTTTTGTATTTTTTTTAAATAGTCCATTTCAGACACGTTTCGTATGGGAATGTTTGAACAGGCTCTTTTTCGCCTTATTTATTTAAGAGAGCATATTGGGCATGTGTCACGTTACCTCACTTCTTCCGTCAGAATGATGTATTATTCGGAGATAGTCCGTGCAACGCCGGGCCACACAGCTAGTACTCTATTAAAATTGAAGGTAAACAAACGTATGTATGTATAAAGTCCTTCCATCTTCTCAATGAACCGCCGAACGGAGTAGTGGAAAGTACTAAAATATGGGGAATAATCCAGGGAATCCATTTCACATTTAAATCTGGAAATTACAATAGTAATAAAGATATTAATTAAAACTAATTCTGATAAATAATATTTTCATTGTTTCGATACTTTATAATAATACTTTCATTGTTACAGCGCAATTCAAAATATTTTATTGTTGAAGTTGTTTACTTTTAAAGAACACAGCCAATAACAATAAAAAAAAAGGACGCTGACAGAAATAAAAAATGTATTAAAGGATAAATTCTTTTTTTTAATCCCGTGATATAACGTCAAGCAGAATCATTTTAACGAATTCTATAGTAAGTACGTTTTGTTTCTGTAAAGTTATGCGCCGAAAGATGTAGATTAGTTTTTCATGTTAGTGATTTTAATCAATATTCATTGATCGTTTAAATATTTCTGGTAGCTGCTTATTGCTTGATATTTGGAAGTTATTTTTGCCTTTGTTCAATTCTCGCTTTTTTCCGATGCCTAAAAGAAAAGAGGAGATATCGGATGCCGCCCGTAGACAGCAGGCAATCAGAAAGTGAAAGGAGAGTTGCTGAAACTGGACGGAAGAAAAGAAACCGCTCGATTGTCAAATATGGTACAACGTGGCCAGAAGAGAGAGTACATATATGAACAAAAGAAATAGCCGATTGTCACACAGCATTTCTTTTTAGGAGAGCTTATGTGTTTGATTCATGAATATCGGGAAAAAAAATAATTTTCTTTCTTTTTGTATTAAGGTAAGTAACTTCGTAACGTTTGTTGGGGAAAGTAAGTGACAATTTTTGTTGAGAAAACAGAGTGGCATGAAAAAATATATGGACCTCGAAGCCTCATTACGATTCCTCAGTTTCTCTCCGGGCGTCTGGAATATCCCATTATTAGAGATAACCTGTGCAACGCTGGACCATACAAGCTAGACTAGGAATTAGATAGACCAGAGATTCTAACCTGTGGTACGCATTCCCTTGGGGGGTTACGCAAAGCGACCATTTGGGGTACGCGAAATTGTTGTTAATGGCGGAAACATATGATTAAAATGGGCTATAGAACTTTGTTTCTCCAAGGTCCCTTGGTATTTAATAACTATACCACTTGAATAGTTGATTATCATGGAGGTAATTATTAGCAATCCTATAGTTAATGCAAAAATTATTAACATTGATTTCTAATTTGTTTTGGCGTTAAACTAATACTTCATTGTAAAATGCAATAAAAAATAAAAATAAGTCGAGTTGATGTTTTCCAGGCAAATGTCAAACTGAGTTATTTAACTTTTGCTTATTCTAAGCCCTTATAATTATTGATAAAAAACTTTAGTACAGACGGTGGGGAGGATATGACAAAAATTAATCAAGAGGTGCGCGAGGAATAAAGGTTGGGAACTCTGAGTATACCTTTCATTCCGCTAGACACGAATATTTACAAAATAACAAATATTTTGTACTTTTAATATCCATTTTGACACGTTTTCGTGGGTTTGCTGTTTGAACAGCTCTTTTTCGCTCTTATTTATTTAAGAGAGAATATTGTGTCACGTTACTCACTTTTTCCGTCAGAATGATGCATTATTTCGAGATAGGCTCCGCAACGCCGGGCCACACAGCTAGTATCCCATTAAATTGAACGTCACAGACGAATGTATGTATGTCCTTCTATCTTCAAACGAACTTACCGCATCCTGAAATTAGCCGTAAGTACCAAAAAGATGGAAAATAATCCAAGGAATCCATTTCGACTATTTAAATTCCGAAATTGTACTAGTTAAAAAAAGATATTAATTAAAAACGTGTAAATGAATAGTTTTGTGTCACCGACAGCTCCCTATAACCATCTGGTCACATCGGTCGTTTCTTTACATCGGTTTGTATAAAGGTTTTTTTTCTTTTAGGAGCCTGCGCTTTGATTTTTTATTTATAAACATCGGGAAAATCGTTTTCCTGCATTTTTTTTCTTTCTTTTGTCAAAATTGCGTTTCGCAAATATTCATTTTGTTGGGAAAATATTTATTCATTCTCTTATCCGGTTTTTTTTTCTTATCCAAATACGGCAAGACGAAAATATGTTTGTGTTTAATTTATCAGTTTGGTGTACTATTAAATCGTTTTATCGTTTCTGTTTTATTTTGTTTTATTTTTCCTTTATAAAACAAATATCATGCTAACTGTTTTAATTTATAAACACAAGAATTTCGTTTTCATTCAAACCATACTGTTTCTAGTAAAAGGCTAGGAACTGGAAAGTTTTAACCAACAAAAGGATTCAAATGATTTATGTTTGTTGTGCTTAGTGATCTTTCCAGAGGGGAAAAAACAGAGGCGGCATATGAAATCTGAGTAGCGTTGATTTATTTAGCACAAGATTATTAAAAGGTTGGATTTAAAAAAATTTTAATTAAATAATATAGGATTCAAAGGATGTTTACGTTTTGGGGGGGGAAGTTAGTGACAATATTTCTAGAAAAAAATAACCGAGGGCATATGAAAATTGGTAATAAAAAAGACTAGATTTGAGAATATTACGTTTGTTGGGGAAAAAAAAGTAAGTGACAATATTTGTTGAAAAAGACGGAGCCGGACATATGAAAAAATATGGATCCTTGAGGTTTCACGGACCTCACTTATTCCGCCCGGAATATCCCATTATTTCAAGATAGCCTGTGCAACGTCGGGCCATGCAGCTTATGTATATATATATATATATATATATATATATATATATATTATATATATATATAACGTTTTCCTAATGTTATCTTGTGAACACGATAACTGAGTAATTTTGATTTTAAATTCTTAACCAGCATGGGATATGCTTTGAGAGACAGTGAAAATCTCGCTGGTCGAGTTCGTAGAGGGTTATCCAGCACAAAGGGGATGGAATTTATTTTCCTATAATCCCTTTACAATTGTAAATAGAAAGAAAATTCAAATTAGGCGAATTATTACCTATCAAGAATAATTTCTGAATTTAAACTTTTTTTCGATAGCTATGAATTGCTTAGGAGTTATGAGAGCTGGAAAAGTGATTTTTCCACCCTCCATCTCCCTCCCCTAACTTAAAGTAGCTGCTCTTTTAACCTGCATGTTACTCCTTGTTGAAAGCTCGTCATTTGCACACCAGCTTTCATTCTTGCAGCTCTAATCCTTATGACAATAGAGGGAGAAATGTTCTTTCCCTTATTATTATTAGTAGAGACGTATATATATAACGCTTTTGCCCATACACTTTGTGAACACGATAACTAGAGAAATTTTGATTAGATTTTAGCCATGAGTGGGATATGTCTTGTAAGGTTTGCAAAATATCAACTGAGTTTTGTAATAACTCAGCTAAAAGGGGTGGAAATGTGTGGGGACTGAAAATTTCATTTTCCCACAATTCCTTAACGATTGAAGATAGAATGAAAACTCAGAATAAGAGAATTATTGCCTCTTCATAATAAAACAACTTTTCTATTGAAACTTTTGATAGCTACAATTTTTAGAAGTTATGAGCTAAAATGCCATTTTCACTTCCCATTTTATCATCATTTCCCATAGCCTTGTTAAGACTAACAATAGAAAAAAAAAAAATTCAATTAGTTGTCTATCACTCATCATAACGAACAACTCTTTTATATTAAAAATTTGTCAGCTAAAAAAGTGATTAGTAGTTATGAGCTGAAAAGCGATACCCAGCTTCAATCTCTATCATTTCCCCATAGCTCCGTTACATGATTTAAGATAGAAAGAAAATTTTACTAGGGGAATTATCACCTTATCATAACAAACTACTTTATTGAAAGACTTTTGACTAGCAAGAATTACTTAAAAGTTGAAGAGCTTCCATCCGCCGCATACACTTCTACTTTTTTACTCGTAAATGTTGATATGCCTGGCTTCTTCCTGAATTTAAAATGCTTTCATGTCTAATATTTTCAATGTAAAAACTATACTATTGTATAAAAATTAGGTCATTGGCAAATTCCTTTCTGATCTGAAGCGTTGTTAATTAAAATGAGAATATCACTGAAAAAACAATTTTGTAACTTTTTGGGACGCTATAATCTTTTTCCTGCTAGAGATAACAGTAAGCTATCAAAGAAAGGGGTCTTGATCTGTTTACCTCTTTAATTAAAACACAAAAGGACACAAAAATACAGGGACAAAACATTAAGACAAAAAAGACTTCATTACATATAAAATAAACAATCACTGGGGAGAATAATTGATGTTTACCGTCGACTCAGATCATGGACTTCACCCTCCAACAGCCGCTAGGTATGAGACGGAAAACAAAGTGAAGCTACAGACTTCCTCTGGCTCGTACGACGTCTCCTAAGCTTCCATTTATTTGGTCACACCTAGCCAAGACATTACAATAGACACAATAACTTTTATTTAAATTAAGATAAATTAGATAATTACAAGATTAAATTGCTGGATATACTATGAGGCTACAAAAAAGGCTTTAGTGAAGAATATCGTCACAATTAATTAATATTTAATTTTATTTAAGTAAATAGTTAAGTTTAATTAATCAAACAGTTAATTTTAATAGTTAATTTGATAATTAGTTAATTTGACAGATTACTTTAATTTGATATTTAATCAAACATGGACCCATTATTTGTTTAATAAATTCAATATATAATGACAAAAACGATAGATATTTAAATAAGAGTTCTTTGATCCTTTTTGATATCGAAAAATATAACCTTAACTTTAATGGGGGGGGGGGATTTCTGCCTTGTATTTGGTTTTAACCGTCGCTCGACGAGATTTAAATTTACTGTTCAAAATGCCTGCATTGATATTCTTATGCTTCTAAAAGATCACGTATTAAATTTGTCACTCACAATGTTTATAATTTATTCTTATGTGTTAAGAATTTAGAGACTATTATTCATGTGTAAATCCAGATTCTCTAAAATGAGCCCATTCTAGTAATGTTTAAATGTTTCATGTCAGCGTTTTTTGCATATGACAAAGCACGTTCGCATAATTATATAAAATCCCAGATTAAATAGAAAACTAATTTTTAAATCTAGAGTTGTTCTTCATTTCAAAATAATTTCTTGCATACTACTTCCAGATAGGCTGGCTTAATGTTATCTATGGATATTTGTAATTCGTTGGAGCAATACGTAACTGAACGAAGTAACAGTTTTATATTGAAAGATTTTTGACAGCAAGAATTACTTAAAAGTTATGAGCTTCCATCTGCCGCATACACTTCTACTTTTTTTACTGTAAACAAGTTGATATGCCTGGCTTTGCTCCGAATTAAAATGCTTTCATGTCTAATATTTTCAATGTAAAAACTACTATTGTATAAAAATTATAATACACAAATTCCTTTTCTGATCTGAAACGTTGTTAATTAAAATGAGAATATCAATTGAAAAAAACAATTTTGTAAACTTTTTGGGACGACATAATCTTATTCCTGCTAGGGATAACAGTAGCCGTCAAAGAAAGGGGTCTTGATTCGTTTAAATACTTTTAATTAAACACAAAAGGACACAAAATACAGGGACAAACATTAAGGACAAAACACTTCATTACATATAAAATAAACAATCACTCGGGGGAGAACACCATGTTTACTCGTCGACTCCAGATCATGGACTGCCGTCTCCTTCAACAGCCGCTAGGTGGCGAGATCGGAAAACAGTGCGGTTACAGACTCCCCCTCTGGCTCGTACGACGTCTCAGCGAAGAGTCAGCGCTATATTTCTTTGGTCTGCCCCGTCTCCGGAGAGGTGCTATAGTTCCACTGTCTCTGGAAACTGGGAGTTCATAAGCTCGTAAGGCTGAGCTGTGGTAAGTCCTAAGGACTTCATCTGGCTTTGCTGGGTCAGCAATGTCATACGTATTGGGTGAACGATTGGTAATCACTAAGTAAGGTCCTTCACGTTTGTGCATGAATTTCCGACTTTTCTTATTTTGTGACTTGCTAATAGGATGTAGTGTCACCCATACTTTGTCACCTAGTTTGTAGAAAGCTTGTCGTCGTCGACGTTCATAATACATTTTGCGCTTGTCTTGCTTTTGCTCGACGTGGTCTTTAATCTCTGCGGTTAAACGAGAAAATCGCTTGAGATATGGGGTTATGTCATCTACGAAGTTATCGTTGTCATTCAGTGCTCTTAAGTCGTGTGTCACATCATCCATTGTTCTTAACTCTCTGCCAAACTGCAAAAAGGCTGCTGTGTGATTAGTGGTTTCACACTTAGTAGTGTTCAATGCAAAACGAATCATTGGCAGTTTTTCTTCCTAAGTGTCGTGTTAATCGCTGACTAGTATGGCTAGTCGGGGCTTTAGATCCTTATTTTTAAGTTCGGATGGGTTAGCTTGGGGATGATACACAGAAATGAGGTCTTGCTTAGTTCCGAGGAAATTGCAAGTTTGTTGCATTACAGCACTGATAAATTGTGGACCATTATCACTGATGAGTCTGCGTGGAAGTCCATATCTTAAAAAGACTTCTTCGACTCAAGTTTTCGCCCAGCTTACCGATGTTGCTTCTTTAAGGGCAAACAATTCTACCCATTTTGTACAGGTTTTTTTCTACCATTAAAATCCACTTCTTACCAGACGAGGTCTCTGGAAGAGGTCCAAACAAATCAATAGCAAGGGTTTCAAACCTTTGGGCATAAACTGGAGTTCTAAGAAGACCGGTTGGCTTCTGATTACTCGGTTTGTAACGATTACAGTCGGGACAGTTTTTAACATATTCAGCAATGTATTTTCGCATACCTGGAAAATAGTATCTAGAGGCAACTTTGTTGTAAGTCCCTTCAGCTCCATAGTGTCCAACGGTTGGAACATCATGGTACTGTTGTAACACTCTCTCTCTTTCCTGGAAAGGAACCACAAGTTGTGCTTCTTCTGTTTCTACTTCGAGTGAGTAACGATACAGAATACGTTGATTCATAAGATAACTTCTACTAGTCCAGTTTCCGAAGCTTTCATCTTTTGAACTGTTTTCAAAACAGTCAATTATCTTTTTTAGTTCTTCGTCTTTCAACTGTTCTTGTCGAATGTCTTTAGACTTTCTCACTGGGAAATCAGCTGATACTGCAAATATGTCACAAGGGTCGTCTTCATTTAAATTTGTAGGCTTAGACAGCATGTCTGCAAGGACATTGGCTTTACCAGGCGTGTACTCAATTTTCAGATTAAAGGATTGGATCTGAAGAGCCCATCTTGCCAAACGACCTGATGGAGACTTTATGCTTATAAGCCATTTTAAAGGCTGGTGATCAGATGCTGTTATTATTTCTTGGCTTCCAACGTAACCTCGAAATTTCTCTAGAGCCCAAACTACTGCAAGTGCTTCACGTTCAGTAGTGGAGTAATTTCGTTCTGCTGGAATGAGCAGACGACTGGCATACTCAATAACGTGCTCCTCTGGACCTTCTCCTTGGGTAAGGACGGCTCCAAGAGCATAACTGCTAGCGTCTGTACGGATACGAAATGGCTTCGATCCATCTGGTTATTTTAACACTAGGGGTGTTATTAAACTTTTGCTCAAGGTTTCAAATACTTCTTGCTGTTCAGGACCCCAAAAACCATTGTACATTCTTTTTAGTAAGATTACTAAGAGGCCTTGCTATGTTCGCAAAGTTTGGAACATACCTTCTAAACCATGAGCAAGTTTGCAAGAAGGACTGAACTTCTTTCACATTAGTTGGCACAGGAATTTTCTGAATAGCGGATACTTTCTCCTATTCAACTTCAATTCCATTTGCGGTAATCCAGTGACCTAATTATTTAACTCGATCACAAGCAAAATGACATTTTTCTCTGTTAGCATGGAGTTTGAACAAAGAAAGTCTTTCAAAAACAATTTGTAAATCATTTATATGTTGATCAAAAGTTTCTGATAAAATTATGATATCGTCCAAATAAGACATAACATAACGCCGCCTGCACCCCCGGTACCTATAACCTAGATTATTACACCAGTTTGATTGGGTGCAGGGCGGATTAGGCAAACAACTCCCCCCACGGGGCCCACGGCTCCCCATACTAGACACCGCCCCCCGAACAACTTCATTCAGTAAACAAACCATACAAAATATTTACAAATAGTGAGACTGACCGTACACAAAATGGCCATTGTTACTACAAACCTTGAATTTTTTGATATGCTAAGTTTATACTTATGTTACATTTGTTACAAGACAATGCTAACATGTTTGAAACTACTAAAGAACAAACCATTCAAAAACTGTATACAATGTTTTCCAAAAGCATGAAATATAGTTCTAATATCTAAAATAACAAAATTCCTTTATAAGGAATAGAAATAGAGTCTATGTTTATCTAGTTTAAATTTTTTACCCAAACCTGGAGTTACTGGATATGTTTCCATTACAATATACTTTTTACCATAAAAAAAAAACATTTTAAAACATGAAAACGACTTAACTGCACCCCTTATGCATCCGATTATATACACAGTTCTAAGTAATAAGGCCGAAATTCTAACAATTAATAAGTTTTATGCTACCCGATACAAACAATATTTAAGAACTGAAATTCTAAAACAGGGACGCACCCTTACTCTTCTTTTTAAATTCACTCAAACTGTACTGATATAGTACTAGGATAAATAATTATTCATGATTTGAGTACCTTTTACAATTTGGAAGAAATTAATTAACCTGATGCAGATGTAATTCCTTGTTATACCAGACAATACTTTTCTAATAGGAAAAACCCTGACACTTTTGGCTTAACAGACAAACTGGGTACCTAGTTTGGATCAATGAGTTTCATTGAGTTTAGCATGTTATTATATCCCTGTTGATTATTTACAAGAATAAACACTCATGTTTTCTATTTGATTACATTACTATTACTGTTCATGTGGGACAAGGATTCTTAAAATTTAATACATGAATATGCCTACATTTCAATTATTTAAGAACGACAAAAACACAATACAGAAACACAGGAAACAATAAGGAATACCTGGGGCTATATGTAGATATTTTTAAATGCTACTTGAGGAGTGGGATACTGACACACAATTGCAAATACAACAAGCTGAAGCACTGAATATTGTACCTCAAACAATTTCTGAAATAAAATACTAATGCACACTTTTAGATTAAAAATCAATACTAGGTCAACATAATGAAGACCCTTGTGATTGTTCACAAGAAATACACCCATACCAACTATTTTACTACATGACCTACACTGTTCACTGAAACGAGGACTCAAGAAATTCATTACAAGAATATACCGACTTCTCTATTATTAAGAAACGACTGATACACAATGGAAAAACACATATTAAAATAAGGAAAACTTGGGACCATGTGTGGAAAGTTTTAGATGTTACTATTTAGGCCTGCTCTAAATTTCTCAATCAGGCGTTGAAACGTGGCGGGTGCATTTCGTAAACCGAAAGGCATACGTAAATATTTATATGATCCAAATGGACAAATGAAAGCTGTTTTTATCTTGATCAGCTTCATGCACTTTGATCTGATGATACCCCAATTTGAGATCGACGGTTGACATATAGGCCGTCGACTTAGCTTCTGTGAGCAAATCGTCCATACGAGGTAGCGAGTACGTGTCCGCAATAGTAGTGGCATTAAGTTTGCGAAAATCGACGCAAAGTCTCATGCTACCGTTAGGTTTAGGCACTAATACAACAGGACTGGACTATGGAGATTCACATTCTTCAATTATACCATCAGCCAAGAGAGTCTAATTCTTTTTTTCAGCAATTCTCTTTTTGCAGGATTCGTTCTATAAGGAGGTCCTGCAACTGGGAGACTGTTTCCAGTATTAATGTGGTGTTCCGCATAAGGGGTAGGGTCTGCCCCTGGCTTGAAGATACTGTCAAATTTTTCGAGCAGGTAGCTCATCTTCTCTCTTTGCTCTGGGGTCGGAGTTGTACCTTCATCTTCACGAAGCTGGCAACTGTTGGCTATAATGCTTCCAGCAGCCTGTAGCGAATTTACATCAAAGTATTCCTTGAAACATATCTTGTGATGAGGCTTGTCACTAAAATACCAACTTTTGTTCTTGAGATCTGGAACAATACCAGACTTTTCCAAAAAGTCAGTGCCTAAGAGTGTTCGGGTGTCGTTTGCTTTTGGTAAAGCCAACATCTCAATGGACACAGTTCTTCTTTCAATGTCAATGGACACCGGGGCGGTGTAAGCTTCCATGTTAGTTTGGCTGCCATCTGCCAAAACCATCGTAACTTCCTGCTTCTGGAAATAAACTCCTCGTTCTCGGAGCGAGTTGAACATTAACTCACCAGCAATGGAGCGAGTGGCACCAGTGTCAGCACATACTCTTCCATGGATATCACCTATGCGGATATCTAGTAGAGCTGTTGGTGAAACAGAAGCATGATAAGTATAAAGGATTATACTATTAGCAGGAATGGCGATAGATTTTGCCCGACGGGGGGCCCGATTTTCCCGACAGGGGGGACAAGTGTAATGAAATTGGTCTCAAATTTTCGCCAGTTTATTATTTATCAACTACAGTTGAATACCCCGTACAAAAATTTTCCCCGACAGGGGGCACAGCATCCCCGACGGGGGGCCAGGGCCCCCTGGCCCCCCTCTGGCGCCAGCCCTGACTATTAGAACTGCTCTCCTCTCTGGATGTACATGAAGGACACTTGGCTTTTATGTATCCTGGCTTTCCACAGCCATAGCATGTCAAGGTTGATCGATTTTCTTTTTTCTCAGGCTTAGGATTCTCCGAGAATTTCGGACTCTGTTCTGGACACCTCTTCTGCTTAAGAGTAGGGCATGCTCTGTTTTCAGCTCCTTTTCGGGGTGTGGAGGTATGGAAATCTCTCTTGTTTCGAACTGCATCATAGTCGTCTAACTTGCTAGTTAGTTTTTCAACATTGTTGAGTTGGCTCCACTCGTCGATATAGTGCTCACGCACTTCAGGGGGAACTCTACGCTTTATTTGATCTACGATGATTAGTTCCTTTAGCTGGTCAAAAGTGAAAATATCTAAACCATTGATCCATCCATGAAAATAGTTCCTGACTTCATATGCGAAGTCTTTCCAGGTAGCTGTAGGGGACTTGCAGTGTTTGGGAAACAGCTGCCTGAATTTCTCAGCTGTAAGCTTATATCTTTTCAGAAGCAGGCTCTTCACCTTTTTCAAAATCCCGTGAAATCCTTACGTCTTCTCTGGCAACAAGCTGTTCTATTTCATAGCGTAGCAGACTGAGCAAGTGTGAAGCCCAAAATTCCTTCGGAACGTCTGCGGCCTGAGCTTGGCGCTCAAATAGGATTAAATATAAGCTTATATCATTGTTTGCTTGATCAAATTTAGGAATCATAGACAGGAAATCTATTTTTGGACGAGAAGACCCACTTCCAGCTGAATTGAAAGATTCATTTTGAAGTTTCAGCTTTTCCAGTTCGAATTCCCTTTCTTCTCTTTTCCTTCTCTCTTCAATTTCGAGCTCAAGTTTTCTTTTATCAGCCTGTTCGGTTCGTTGTGATATAACTGTGTTCAGCAGTTCTTTAACAAACTTCATCTCATAATTTGTGCTTGCCACAATCAAATTCCTGAGACCTATTATCTTGAGGTCCGGAGTGACCTCTTCTCCTAATTCTCTGGCGAGAATGATCAGATCTTCTTTACTTACTTTGCCGAGGAAAGCCATGCTTGAACTTTTGGCGGAATCGACTGATTCACACACAATCACATGCAAACTTTTATTAGCACTTGAATCGACCGATTCACTGTAATACTTCAACAAATTTTATTGCACTTGAATCGACTGATTCACTTTAGTACCCACAATCACATGCGAAAATTTATTTGCACTTGAATCGACTGATTCATTGTAGCACTTCAATATTTGATATCACCCACTTCAAATGTAAAATTTCATTGTAACGCGCACAAACACACTTTTGTTTCCGAGGGAAGATGATGAACACATTATACATACAATCAATGAAATTGTAATTTTACAAAAATTTGCACAAACTAACAGTATTTTTCTAACAATTAAATTCAATACTTAAACACACAGAGGATAGGTTCTTAAGTTACTTTTAAAAAATGAAGTGAAAATGGACAGTTATCAATTATAAATTTGCAGTCATCAGAACAATTAAATTGGAGATAATAATTAATTTACCATTAACCAATTATTATCAGACAATCAACTGTTAACAAGCATAACACAATTAAATTAAATATAATATTTATGTTACTTTTAATCACTGCATCTTCTATCATAACAATCAATAACTGGATACAATAATTATTTTACCAATTTGAATACTGTTACAAATATAAGACACCAAAATTAATTGTTTTAATTAATGAAAATATATAGCATTCGATACACACAACAAAATGAGAACTTTGTGTTTATACATATTTCAAGCACAATTTCATTTGAAAAAAAAATGTTTAAAAACATCGAACTTTAAAGCAATTAAATGAGCACGAAATTATTTCAAAATAAAAATTCATGACTCCGAATATGCAAATGTAGCAGTTATTTTACTTTTAACTAGTTCCGAACCATTTTTAACACTTTTGAACTAGGACTAACATGTGCAACAAATTTCAAACAGTATGATTTATGATTCAGTTTTATTCTTAATAAAAACAAAGATTCATGTTCGGGAGAAAAAAAGTAAGCATAAAAACAGAAATAATGAACACCTGCTATTTCCGTTCAGAATATCTAATGAGAATAATATTTTATTTTCCTCGCCTCAAGTGCTTTCGGTTTGCACACATAGTATATACAAAAATGATTAAGCATTTCAAAATCTCAATCGTGAAAGTATTTTACTTTCTTTTTGTAATAATATCCATTATTATTAACGTATAACATTCAAATTTATTAACAATAAAGAATTATAACTTACGTTCTTCAAGCAACAACAACACTGGAAAATATATTTATATTCCTCAAATTATTATTTCAAATACACACTGAAATGAATATAAATGTTTGTCTTCTTTAAAATTATCGGATGATAATAAAACAGAATATACACTTCTGTTACTCCTCAAGATTGTAGTATAAGATTAAATACTTATGAATACAAATATTTGCAATGATTCATTGACCTTCCTTTACATTTTATTATTCGTCAGGATTGACAGCATCGTACTAGAATTGGATATTCTTAGTAAAATAAAAATAAAAAATAACTTAACTGGCACTTTGTTTATTCTTCGGGTGAAGATTGCTATGAAACAAAACTTGATTTCCAGGGTGGAAATAACTTCTGCAATATCCTGAAAAAGAAAACGAGCCCCTTCTTTGGAGTCTAAACTTTGGTGTTCTCAACTGGATAAATCATTCGGCCCACGTGTTGGGCCATTTGTAACCTTTTTGGGACGCCATAATCTTATTCCTGCTAGGGATAACAGTAACCATCAAAGAAAGGGGTCTTGATTCGTTTAAATACTTTTAATTAAACACAAAATACAGGGACAAACCTTAAGGACAAAACACTTCATTACATATAAAATAAACAATCACTCGGGGGAGAACACCATGTTTACTCGTCGACTCCAGATCATGGACCACATGGACTGCCGTCTCCTCCAACGGCCGCTAAGTGGCGAGTTCGGAAAACAGTGCGGTTACAATTTTTTAAAAAAGTCGTTTTCTCCATAAATTATTGTTTGTTATATAGGTACTTCAAATTTTGTTAACCATTACTAAAGTAAAAGAAAGGTTTCAATGAATATTTTGAAACAATTAAATTAACTAGATAATTATTCATTAATTTAAAGAATGAAAATAAATCAATCATTATTTGGTCCTGATATAAATTGTTAATCGCCTACTTTTAAATTTTTCTTTTAGCATTAGTCCAGAATTCTGTGTTTGTATTCTGGCAACTATATATATCCGTATTATTCTTGTTCTTCAACAATAAAGAATATTGTTACGAATTCTGTATAAAATTAATTTTGAAAAAATATTAAAATGAGAGAAACAAATTGTATGGAAATGAAATTTTTGTCATTGAAATGCTAGTTTTTTTTAAATTTAATAAGGTGTAAAAATAGATTCGTGAGATAATATTTTCCAAAGATATCGCGGAAAAACGCCTTACTTAATTTTTAATTAACTGAAATTTTAAGTAACTTTTGATTTTTGAAAAGTTGAAGATGAACTTTCTCTTGTCTTAAATAAAAAGTGTGAAAAGTCTGGTTGAAATCAGTCCAGTGGTTTAGGAGGAAATGTGGAGCATGCATACATAGACACAATAACTTTTATTTAAATTAAGATAATTATTAGATAATTACAAGATTAAGATTGCTGGCATATACTATGAGCCATAAAAAAGGCTTTAGTGAAGATATCGTCACAATTAATTAAATATTTAATTTTATTTAAGTAAATAGTTAAGTTTAATTAATCAAACAGTTAATTTTAATAGTTAATTTGATAATTAGTTAATTTGACAGATTACTTTAATTTGATATTTAACTAAACATGGCGGGACCATTATTTGTTTAATAAATTCAATATATAATGGACAAAAACGATAGATATTTAAATAAGAGTTCCTTTGATCCTTTTTGATATTGAAAAATATAACCTTAACTTTAAAATTTGGGGGGGAGGGGGGATTTCTGCCTTAGTATTTGGTTTTAACCGTCGCTCGACGGAGATTTAAATTTACTGTTCAAAATGCCTGCATTGATATCTTATGCTTTAAACACACGTATTAAATTTGCCACTCACAATGTTTAATAATTTTTATTCTCTTATGTGTTAAGAATTTAGTGACTACTAGGGGGCTCTGCCCCCTGCTCACTAAAGCTCGCCAACCCCCAGGAGGATTGCGCTGCAATCCTCCGGGGCTTGCTACGCAAACCCTGCTCGCTTCGCTAGCTACATGAAGACACTGGGTGTCCTAGCACAGTTGTTATAAAATCTTTATATATATATAACACCCCCTGATCCCTCCGCTCACCGACACCAAAGAATCACGTGATTCTTTCGGGATCACTATGTGAAAACAGCTCTGATAATTAAAGAATCTTTTCTCGAAAATCATATAAATATGCATTGTCTGACTTTAAAGGGTGAATTATCTTTTTCCTGTACCGAAATCTTAAAAATTAATTGTCCATAGCTTTGCCAAAAAAATAATAATAATAATAATAATAATAATATTCTGCGACTGCTTAACAATCGTTGTCTGTTGTTGAAATTAAACTTTTTCTTCCATTAGAATTAAAATATGTCCATTTAATGAATTTTAATGTTTGTCAGATTATGATAGAATTTTATGATGTTTAACTTCACCACGTTAGTAAATTTAATATTCTTGAAAACAAATGTCGCCATGAAATTCTGACGATTTGCATTTGGAGGCATAGCGATTCCGGTCCAAGCATACAGGGGAGCTCGGTTTGTATGTGCCTGCTTTAGCTCTTCATTTCAAGGATCACGAATTATAGATCCCTTGTTCTGACTTTCATTGATTTAAAATTAAATAGCTAATTCTTTTTGGATGAACATTTTAGACACTTAAGAACTCTGTGACCGTTTTCTTTTTTTCTGGCACTTCATTTTTAAAGTAAGGACGGTGGTTTACTTTTGAATCCCAAAAAGTCTGCCATTAACTGTAGGATGAGAAGCTTTGGAAAAATACGGTGGAAGAAATTTCTCTATTTCCAGTCTTTTCTCCTTATAATACTTTGTAATGAATAGATAATGATATATCTATTCTTTCCACAAAAGCTGTCTTTAATTATAGGGCTAGGTGTTGCTACTATGTGTTATTCTATGATAATTGGGCTTTAAAACCATCTTTCCCGCGGAATACAGTCCTAAGAATTTTATGGATGATGACTTGCCTTTTAGTATCATAGTTAGTATTAACGACTGGTTATTATTTTGGAAGATTGGCAAATGAGTATTCTGAGGAATCGCATTTTGTAACTGTCTTATATTCGCGTCAAAAGAAATTTATAAACCAAGATTTACAATTGAAATCAGGGGATATATGTGGCCACTATAAAGGTTGTATGGTAGTAATGAAGATTTTCTGTATTTCACCATTACTATCTGAAAAATGTAAGCTTTTCAATAAAATATTATGTTCTGTTTTCCTACAAGGTTTACTTGATCTTATTCTTCGCCTTATGTGAATTTTTATCCTTAGACATTAACAATTCTTGATGGGAAATAGCTTTCCCAATTTCTCCTTTAATTACCGCTATTAGTTGAATGAAAGAAAAATGATACAATGAATATAAGTTTCCGGATTGGTGTTCCAGAAATGGAGATTTTAAATACGAAAAATGAGCTTATAATCAATAAAAAATAATTTGCTCCATGAATTTTTCTTCTTCCTACGATTTCATCTGTTTTAACGACTAAAGAAGAAATGTATTATTGTTGGCTATATACAGTCGAACCGCGATATAACGAACCCTCGGTTACAGCGAACCTTTTACATGGTCCCAACTGAAGCCCTATGTTAATAACGTATTTTCATACGTTTACAACGAACAGCAAACGCTGGAGACTCGGTTACAGCGAACTGAAAATTTCTAAAACTTCAAACTTTTCACTTGCGCAAAGGGACATTCTTTACTAATTGTGCTCAAGTCAACCCAACTTCTACAAGATTTATCCCTTTTGTATGAAATACTGTGGTCCAGAGACCACACTCCTAGCCTATTGTACCTTCGTTAGAGTCGCTACTAACCCCATAAGTGGGACAAAGGAACAATCGGCAAGGCTCTTTACATTTTCTATCTCCTCTCCTCCCCCCGGTGGACACCTGGCCTGGTGTCAACCAGGGAAGAGGGGGGACTTTCTGGTCAACTGGGGAAGTGAGTGAGGAAGATATCGTGGCATTAGTAAATGAAAAAAACAACTCTATTGTAGATTCGTCTTCAGATATGGAGGAAGAACAAGACGAATCAGGGCCTTCAATTGCAGATGCAAAAGCAGCTACAAACGTTTTGAACAATTTTTTTTGCCACAGAAAACATCTACGAACATGTTGTGGACCTGTTTAAAATAGTGGATAAACAAATTGACGAGTTGAATATAAAATCGAAAACTTTTCAACCAAAAATAACATCTTTTTCCAATGTAGTGGATTAGCAAATAAGTAAAAAAAGTTAAATGTTTAGTTTGTTTATTATTGAGTATATTATTTAATACTTTATTTGTCCCTAATTACTAATGAAAATATTATGTTATTAAAAAGTTTATTATAGAAGTAGTATCTTAGCATGTTAGGACATTTTTTTTTGCGAATACGGATATAGCGAACCTCGGTTAAAACGAACTTTTGAGTCGGTCCGTTGAGGGTCCGTTATAACGGGGTTTGACTGTATTTTTATTGAAATATCTGAAATCCGGTATGTCTGGGAAGTTTTGCTTTAAAAAGGTCGTAAATAGAGCAATAAACATGCCTTAATAACATTGTAATCAAATTTAAAAATTGAACATTGTGGGGGTCGTTTAAGTTTTAGTTATATAT
Source organism: Araneus ventricosus (assembly GCA_013235015.1). Lineage (NCBI taxonomy): Eukaryota > Metazoa > Arthropoda > Arachnida > Araneae > Araneidae > Araneus > Araneus ventricosus. Next base: position 8,913 of record BGPR01010360.1, on the reverse strand, counting down.
TTACGTCCCGTTTGGAAGCAACACGAAGGCTATTTTGGGACGGACCTTGGAATTTTGAACCACTGTTAGATGACGAAGAGACGACACCTGAGCTGACACCCCCTCAACAAACTTCCGCACCACACCAGCAGGAGGACCTTTGGCCCCGACGGATTTAACGTGCTCGCTTACACGGCGGATCTTCGGTGGAATCCTCCGGCCCCGAGGTTGAGATCTTACCACCAGGCCACCGTGACCTGGGGGGATCGTTTAAGGGTTTAGTAAATTGTCCAAATTAGTGTAACAGTTATTTATTTAAGCGTTACATTGTTTACACAAATAATTTGAGAATTAGAACAAAGTTAAAGAAGAGCGTTGTTCATGGGACGCAGCACGCGCTATCGCTTGATCTCGACTGCTGTTAAAAGCTTCAGACGGCGCTGCCTCTGATGTCAATCACAGTCAGTTATGGTCAGGGCCGGCCCGAGAGGGTTTCAAACGGTGCGAGCGCACAAGGCAGCGCGTTTCTAAGGGCCCCGCGCCGCTGACAGATTTTGCAAAACTAAAATGAATTGCATTGATTTATTTAACAAAATAAAATTTGTCGTCTAGTTTTGCCTTCCAGGACGCAATATTACATTATTTATTTAAAAATAATTTATTTGAATTGTATCCAAATTTTGCTTCTGTTCTAAAATTATACTGACCTTATCAATTATCGTCGCATCTGCAGAAAGATCTTTCTCAAGATTTTAAAAAAATTAAAAATTAAATTGAGATCTAGCATTAGTGAAGAACGATTGATTTGCTTAGCCATTTTTTCTATCGAATAATTTTTAACCAAAAAAACTAAATTGTGATGATATTATCAACGAATTTGCTATAAAATATATAAAAAATTAAACAAACATCACATATTGTAAACCTATTCTAGCAACGCGCATACCAAATTGCATATATGAAGCAATTACTTTTGTTATTTTATTTATTAACGTTTGTTTGTGTGATTGAAATACTAATTTTATATAAAAGTAATTTAATTATTTATCATTTTCATGGATTCCTTTCATCCTAACTGTACCAAATTGTGCAATGCAATAAATAGCAAAAAGCAATAAATTATTTTGTTGCGCCAAATTTGTTTCAAGGCCCCGTAAGTCAAGTTTCCACCAGGCCCCTCTTTTATTCAGACCGGCTCTGGTTATGGTTAATGTTACAAGAGCGACTACAGACTCCCTCTCTGGCTCTGCAGAACGTCCCGGCAAAGAGACAGGACTGGAAGAGTTGGGAGCCCTTGTAGTAGTCTGTGCTCTAACTTGGGGTTTTCTGCTTCTCTGGATAGAGTTTTCATTTTGAAGTAGCTTTAAACACACCTTAAGATTCTTGGTTTGTGGTGAGGAGTGGCAAAGTGACTTTTGTGGTCGACCTCGCTTTCTGAGCGGGCAATTGGAGAACAATCCATGTCTCTGAAGGATGACAGTGCAGATGTAAGATACGTTGCTTTCAGTTCTGATGATTTGTCAAGACTTGAAATGACATAGGAAGTAGGTGACTTCTGAGTCAGCAGCCATTTTAATCGTTGATGGTCAGACACAACCGTTATTCCAGCACCTTCCACGTAACGCGGAACTTTTCGAGAGCCCATATGACTGTTAATGCTTCTCTGTGGTGGAGTAATTTCTTTCTGATGAAGTGAGTAAACGACTTGCATATTCTATTGGGTGCTCTTCTTCGCCTTTTCCTTGGATAAGGAAGACTCCTAAGGCATACTTCGAAGCATCTGTTCGGAGAACAAATGGTTTAGTCTCGTCGACTTGTTTCAGCATCGGTGGAGAAAGTAGCTTTTTTTTACGGGTCTATTCTGGTACCCCCGGTTGGGTTCGGATACGTCACTTTTTCCACACGGTAACAACGGGAAAAGTGACGTCTCCCAATCCAACCGGGGGTACCAAAATAGACCCCTTAATTTATCAAATGCAGTCTGCTCGTTTTGTCCCCACTTCCTAGAAGTTCGCTTCTTGGTGAGATTGCTCAATGGGCGAGAGATTTCTTCAAACTAAGGAATAAAATGGCGATATCAACTGCAGGTTTGCAAGAAGCTTTGTACTTGTTTTGTATTTCTTGGAGGAGGAATTTTCACAATGGCTTCAATTTTCGCAGGATCAACTTCGATTCCGGCTTTAGTGATAGAGTGTCCTAAATACTTAGCCTGTGGGCAGACGAAGTTACACTTACTTCTGTTAGTATGCAGTTTAAAGTGTTGTAGGCGGTCGAATACTTGACGCAAGTCTTCAAGGTGTTCTTCAAATTCCGAAGACAATACTATCACATCATCTAAATAGGCTAAGGTTTTGACTTTAAGTCCATTTTGGAAAATGTCCACAAGCCTTTGTAAAGTTGCAGGGGCAGTTTTTAATCCAAAAGACATTCTTGAAAATCGGTAGATTCCAAATTGGCACACAAATGCAGTTTTGTCTTTGTCGGAGGATATAATGGAACTTGATGATATCCACTTTTCAAATCAATGGTAGCTATATTAGCTGTTTGTTTAGCATTTTGAAAGAGGTCGTTCATGCGTGGCAGGGGATATGGATCAGGCCTTGTCACTGCATTGAGTTTGCGGTAATCGACGCAAAGACGAAATTCACTATTGGGCTTTGGTACAAGTACCACTGGCGTGGCATAAGGAGAATCACATTCTTCGATTACTCCAGCTGCAAGGAGTACATCAATCTCCTTCTTTAAGATTTCTTGTCTTGCAGGAGACAATCTGTAAGGAGTTACCGCAACTGGAAGATGATTGCCAGTATCGATTTTGTGTTCGATGAAAGGTGTTAGCTCTTCCCCTCGTTCGAAGCATTTTTCGAATTCTTCTAGAAGGGAGTTAAAGTTTTTCTCTTTGTTGAGAAGAAAGGCTTGTACCTTCATTTTCACCAAGTTGACAAGGATGTGATGCGGTGTGCACCGCCAGCAGAGCATTGATGTCAGGTGGCGAATATATAAATGACGATTACATTACTGACCGAGTAATGAAACTCTGCTTATTACTATTTTAACAGCTAAATTTTGCGATCTCGAGTATCTTCTTTGAAGGATTTATTTAGTTTTTTTCTCTAAAGGAGTTGCGTGATAGGCCATTAATGCAAGATAAGGATCTCTAGATTTCTTTATGCGAGCTTTGACTGTTTTCACTGCTGCTTCTATTAGCCCGTTGCTTTGAGAAAATTTGGGGCTACTTGATATGTGTGTAAAGCCATAACTTTTTGCAAAATCCTTCAATTCTACAGTCTTTATTGGATCAAACTGTGAGCCGTTGTCTGAACGGACAACATCTGGGATTCCATGACGTGAAAAGATTGATTTGCAAAGATTTATAATTTCAGCAGAAGTCAGTCTGTCAAGCCTGGCAATTTCAGGGTATCTAGAATAGTAATCTGAAATCAGAAGGTACCATGAATACTTGTATTTAAAAAGATCAAGACCTAAAACTCCCCAAGGTCTCTCTGGAAATGAAGTTGGAATTAAGGGTTGATGGCGATTACTTGACTCTTGTATACATGCAGTGCAACTCTTTATTTTCTCTTCAATTACTCTGCTTATTCCCGGCCAGTACACAGAGCACTGGCTCGAGCTCTACATTTGGTAATGCCCAGGTGACCTTCATGAATTTGATTCAGCACTTCAGCTTGATGTGACTTTGGAATGATGATTCTGGAGCCTCTTATCAACAGTCCATCTTGAACTGATATTTCATAATGGTTTTGACAATATGGTGCACATAGTGTATCAACTTCTTTCTTTGACGGCCATCCTTTCAGTACATAATCAGTAAGCTTCTGGCAAGTCTCATCTTTCAGCTGTGCAACTCTTAGTTCATCTAATCTGCGAGATGATGCTGTAAGAGAACTTGTAATAATTTGAATGAACGCATCGATTTCGGCTTATTCTTCTCTTTTGTAGGGAACTTTCGGAAGGTTTCTTGACAATGCATCTGCGGCGAACAATTCCTTTCCTGGAATATGTACAATTGTATAAGAAAACTTCATCATTCGCAACTTGATCCTCTGTAATCGTGGAGACAAGTCATCTAAGTTTTTCTTGGAAAATATTGGAATGAGAGGTTTGTGGTCTGTCTCTATTTTAAAATGCATTCCTGTCAGATAATCTCTAAATTTTTCGCATCCCCACGCGACAGCAAGGGCATCCTTTTCAATTTGTGCATAACGACTTTCCGTTGGGGTCAAAGTCCTAGATGCATAGGCTATTACCGATCTTCTTCCATCAGCTTGCTTTTGGCAAATTGTAGCTCCTAAGCCATACGATGAAGCATCTGTGGTAACTGTAGTTACTTTCCCTGGATCAAATATCATTAGCACAGGATCTGACGACAGTATTTTCTTCATTTTCTGAAACGCTGCTTCTTGTGGCGCTTCCCACACAAAAGTCACTTTATTGCTTAGCATAGAAGTCAGGGGGAAAAGTATATCCGAATAGTTAGGAACGAATCTTGCTAAATAGTTAGCCATGCTCAATAGTTGCTTCAGTTCCTTTTTTTCGTTGGCGGCTGATAATTTTCTATTGCAGCAATTTTATCAGGATCCGGGTGAATTCCTTGTCCATCTATTATATGACCTAAAAATTTAATAGATATCTGAGAGAAAATACATTTCTTTGCATTTAATGTCATACCAGAGTTCTTTAATCTCTTGCAGACCTCTGTGAGTCGTTGTCATGTTCTTCTTGAGTAGATCCCCATATTAAAATATCATCCATATGACAAATTGTTCCAGGTATATCTTCTAAGATTTGAGACATCCTTCTTTGGAAGTGCTCTGGAGCAGAAGAGATACCGAAAGGCAATGTTTGGAATCTAAACCTACCAAATGGGGTGATAAATGTGGTGAGATAGGATGACTTTTTATCCAGAGGAATTTGCCAGAAACCAGAATTGGCATCCACTTTCGAAAAAATTTTGGCTCCAGTCAAGAGATTTAAAGAGTATTCTGCCTTGGGTAATGGGTGCAGCTCACGCATAACATTTTTGTTGAGTTCTATCAGGTCTACACAGATCCTTACATTACCATCACTTTTTGGTACGATTACTACCGGTGCACACCATTCTGTCGGTTTTAAGACAGGTGTGATAACCTTTTCCTCCACCATTCTTTCTAATTCAGCTTTAGTTTGCTTTAAAAGAGGAATCGGCACACGTCTGGGGGAAGTGATAGCAAATGGGATAGCTCCTGGTTTCAATTTGATAGAATAGCATCCCTTCATTACCCCAAGTCCTTTGAAAAGTTCTGGAAATTTAGCTTTTGGATAAGCTGCAGAAATATGGCAAATAGAATTCAAATTTGGACCCAAGCCAAGAGAAAACAGTGCAGGTTTGCCAAGAAGACACGTTTGAAGATTGGAAATCACAAAGATTTCTTCAGTGCATCTCTTTCCCTTGTATTCAATATTTGTCTTGAATTTCCCAAGTGTTTTCAATGGATTTCTATCTGGACCACATAGAATTTTATCAGGTGGTTCTAATTTAGCATTTTGGAACACATTCTGAAAAACATTTGCAGGCAATACAGTGTGATCAGCTCCACTATCGATTTTAAATTTAATGTTTTTATGGTTTACTTGAACCGTAACTGTCCAATCTATGTTAGTTTTGTTTTTACTCTCGAGCTGTACTACCCCTAAATATGCCACTTCAGAACATCCTGTTTGGGATTTGGTAATACAAACCGTCGCATAGTGTCCTATTTTTGAACATTGTCTGCATCTGGCATCCCTAGCGGGACACACTCTTTTTGTGCTATAAGCAAAGCCTATGAACCGCGCGCTTAGCTGTAACTGTAGCGCGGTTTGTGTTTATGTTGATAATCGAATGCTTGTAACCGGTCGTTGTTGTGTGTGCGTCAATAAATGTTATTTGTGTTAAAAAGCTGCCTAGTTACATAAAGCCTCAACACGCAAACAACACATGGTGGCAGCGGTTAATTATTTTTGAAGTTCGCGAACATTTTATTGCTAAAAACATCGTCGGACGAAGTTCGGTAGAACGAAAACGGAAGTATCTATGGCAGCGTTGCATATAAATCCTCCGGAGAACTTTACGTTTTCAACGCCTTGCAACTGGTCAAAATGGAAGATGAGATTCGAAAGATATCGGATTGCTTCCGGATTATAGACCAAAACAGGAAATGAACAGGTAAATTCTTTACTCTATATCATGGGAGAACAAGCAGAGGATATTTTTAGTTCTTTCGGTTTATCCGAAACGAAACAAGATGACTTTGATATTGTGTTGAAAAAGTTTAATGATCATTTTGTTGTTAAGAAAAATACTATTTTTGAACGTGCACAGTTCAATAAACGTGTACAGCTCGATGGTGAATCAGTCAATACGTTTATAACCGCTTTGTATACATTGTCAGAACACTGTGAATATGGTGTATTACACGACGAACTCATTCGGGATAGAATTGTGGTTGGCATACGCGACAAGAATCTAAGTGAAAAGTTGCAGTTGGACGCCGACCAAACTTTGACAAAAGTGATTGAAAGAGTTCGACTCAGTGAAGTGGTCAAGGAACAACAGGAAAAAATGATCGAAAAGGACAATGCGTCCGTTAATGCTATCTCGCCAAATAAACCGGCAAAATTTCTGAAACAGAAACCAAGCTTGGGGGCAAGGAAACAAAATGTGAAATCCGATTTCCATAGAAAAAATAATGAAAATGAATCCCGCTTGCATGGAAAATGTAAATGGTGCGGTAAACAAAGACATGATAAAAGAGTGTGTCCTGCTAGGGATGTAGATACGATAATGTTCCAAAATAGGACACTATGCGACGGTTTGTATTACCAATCCCAAGATGGAAATGTTCTGAACGCTATTTAGGGGTAAGTACAGCTCGAGTAAAAAAAAATTAGATAGGTTAGTTGGATGTTACGGTTCAGTAAACCATAAAACAGTAAATTTAAAATCAGGTCGAGTGGAGCTAGTCACACTGTATTGCCTGCAAATAACGTTTTTTCCCAGAATATGTTTCCAAAACAATAGAACCACCTGATAAAAATTATATGGGTCCAAGATAAATCCATTAAAACACTTGGGAAATTCCAAGTGCAATATTAGTAAAGGGAAAAGTGCACTGAAAGTATTGTTTCAGTAACTGAACATATTTGGCAGAGCTGCCATGTTTCTCTTGACGCGATTATTTGATTATTTTGTAGTTTTATAAAGCTGATCCAAGTATTTGTTTCCGAGGACTTGGGTAATGAAGGGATGCGTTATCAAATTGGAAAACGGGTATTCCATTTTATCTTGTCCCAGTTGTACCATTCTGCAGAAACAGAGCTAAAGCTGGGTAGGAAAGAATGGTGCCGGAGGAAGGGTTATCACATACCATCTTGGAAACCGACAAGAATGGTGTGCCAGTAATCGTGCCAAAAGTGACGTGTCAGAGTTTGTGTGGAGCCTGCAGTAGGGACTCCAACAAAATGTCAACCACCATGCAGGACAGGATACTCTTAATCATATGACAAAATAAGAGCCTAAAAGCTAGTCATAATTCTGATTTCATGAGATAAAAAGTCATCTATCACCTTCAATGATTCCTCCAAAATTATATCATTATCTCCTATCAGAGGCACTCAGAAAATTCTCTAAATATTGAAGACACACCCTGGAACTGTATGTTGACTGTTTTTTAATAGGGAATCTACTCAAGAAGAACATGACAGCAGCTAAAGAGAATCTATGAAGTTAAAAGATTTCAGTATGAACATTAAATGCAAAGTATTTTCTCGGACATGCCATTTTGAGTGCCTCATCGAATGGACTTGGTCGCAGTTCGATAAGGTACATCGGCCGCCAGTAAAGAACTGTGTTGGCATGTATTTATTTAACGAGATTCGTTCAAATAAGTTCTTCTTTTCTCCGACTTCTTGGCTATCGTGACATGTGAGCATACAAGCTGGCTTTCTAAAGTGAAGAAAATATGATAGTCTTTAACAATCGCGACCGAAAGAAACTGCGGTTGCCGCAGATAACTGAATCTGTGGCTTGGGGCTGGTATAGCTCTTTGATGGAGGAAATGTTGTTGACTGATGAGGGGATGAAAATTGCCTCTGACAGAATGGCTTTAATGGGGAACGAACCACAAACTTCATTCAATGTAGTATTCCATTACAGAAAGTCAGGTACGATGTTTGGTAATACCTCGGAAAGGTGATAGCGCGTTAATCAAGGAAGCGCGGAAAGGATTTCTGCAAGAAGAATTGGAAGCTGAATTGTTAGACATTCAAGTGACACGGGCTATGTCGCTCGCAGGTAAATGAGCAAGTCACACAACTTTGATGTAGCCATGAATGAAAGTTGATATTATTATATATTAACTTGAAAACTAGATTGTAAATATCAGTTCAGGAATGGGTTTGATGAAGGCTTTGCGATCAAATATTTCAAAGTAACATCGAATGCTGAATCAAAATTCATAATCACCAGGCGCATACCAATGTAAACTCAAACTTACGCTGAAAAAATAATAAAAGACAGAAAGGAAAATGAAAAATTTGCACTGTATGCAATGGCGCATGTTTTCTATTCAACTTCATTTGGCAGAAACACAGGATAGCGTCTTTTAAACTAAGAAATTCATGGGCAGCCTACGATTTCCCGACCCTGTCTATGAAAGCTATATGAAGTAATCAATCTTTCATCATCGTCCCAGGTATTATTCATTCATTTAACATCCCTGTTCAAATGCAGTAAGGCTTTGAAATTCCAGAGACACGCGTGTCCCTATCAACCCATTCTCAGGCAATAGAAAGCAACGGTAGCCGTCCGCTATGAGATGCCTCTTGCATTAATGGCCTATCGCTGGCTAACAAACAGTTTTAGCCCGCTGGAACATGGTGGAGAGTCAGCGCTGC